>VACF01002305.1:0-107061 GCA_006891605.1 Pleurozium schreberi
TGATGGTTTGTAAGATAAAGACATTATCTTACACTATTATTAAATATAGTTGTCGTCATTTGTGTTTCATAGCTTACTATAATGAAAAAGATTTGGTGAATTATGAGCCCTCACTTGGATGGATTTGGCAAAATGCAATATAAAAAAGCCCCGAATTTTCTATAATATTGTTGATTATCTGCAATAAGTTACCAATTGGAAAAAAAATCCACTAATAAGGACACTAGTTCAAAGACAAATTTGAATTGGTATATCGCTTAGGAATTCTTAAAACAAACTTTGTTGCAATTGGGGGATGAATCCATGACAATGACAATGACAATGAGGCGAAAAGAGGCAAACATGTCTTCCAAGTTCAATTTCTTCCACCCACCCAATTTGAAAAAATCCAAAGTTGTTGATTCAATTACAAAAGACTTTCCACCACACTCCAATGTCGTTGATCTCTAATTGAAAATTAAACCATTGCCATTGATTTCCATCACAAGATTCGACCTATGGCGTCAGTGCCATGGAATATAGAATATAGATACAAAATATGGATTAGAAAATACAGATATGGCAAACAGATTTCAAATATCCCATATTATTTGCAAACCAAACTAATGAACATTACATGAACGTTAGAGTTTAGTGTTTATTAGAGTAGGTACACCTATGTTTTTTAATTTTTTGAAAAATTGTGACTTATTTTTATAGTTTGTGGCCAAATGAAATGAGCTTGAATCTCTATCACTTGCCAATAAAATCCATTAAAAATAAAATATCATCATATAATACTAACTATGTTTAGTTGCAATTAATGGTAATTATGCATGCACATACCTTAAGTTATGCTGAATCTCTTGAGTATCACTATAACACCAACACCTTTATGTATGAGTGACCTTGAAAATTGTGAATTGCAAACGTGACACTTGCTTATACAAAGAAGAGTGAAGCCAAGCACGAAAAACATGGGCCTTATACCTTCTTTTACAAAGGTTGGTAGTTCCTTATTTGCATAAAACTTTCAAAGTCTCTCATCAATGTACCACGAATTCAAAAAAAAAAACCCATCACTACCAATTGGAATCTCCAATCTTCATTATTTGAGAATATAAAAAAAAAAGTAGGTATTGCAATTGGTTCACTGTATCGTCTTTGGTGAAGACCTTAGATTGATGCCACATAGCTAAAAAAAAAGGGTTGAGATGCCAATTTGAAAAAAAAAATTCTTCGTGCATCAAACTGAATACCACTACACTTTCTCAAGTTATCATTGAAAAAAACAGCGAGAAATTTGAGAGATAACAAAGCAAGCACATSAACATGAAGAACTTTCCTTACTCATGTTGATGGTCGTATTATTCGCAAGGCTCCTATGAAACCCAAGGCCTTGAAGGTTCCATTGGTGACACTGAGATTGATGCTACCAAGCCGAGCAAAAGGCTGGTCAGCAGGGCTTTTTTTTTTGGCTTTTTGATGTCAGATTGCACTAGAAAAAATAATTTGGGTAAAAAATGCCAATAATAATGGCAAAAAACTTGGATGAAATCGTCAAACAATGTTAGATTTTATTAAAATTGTAAATGAAAATTGCCAAATTTTGGATGAAAACCATACTATACATCCAATATGTGGATGAATGTTGTAATTTGGAGCACCACTGTAACACTTAATATCGCCACTGTGGCACTTTGTAAAAAACCAAAAGAGAAAGCCCTGCTGGTCAGTTGAATGTTGGAACAGTTGGCCGTCTTCAATTATTATTCTGCATCATACAGGCATGCACGTACAGGTCCAGTGAGTCACCTGTTTTTATTAATCCTGCTGTGACCAATTTGAAAAAGCTCGACGATGACACGCTGGACCATCGGTTATGAGATGAGCTCCACAAGCAACTCATGTGGAAGAAAAATGTGGAACCATGTTTTTTCATCACACAGTCTTCGTATTTCACTTTCTTCTCGGCAGCATTTTGGATAGTCTCCCTTGCATTACATGTGAAAAGCGACAATTAATTACATGAAATCCACACAAAACTTGCTTAAGTTAATGATCTCGCCAAAGCGAAAATTAATTACATAAAATCCACACAAAACTTGCTTAAGTTTAATGATCTCGCCAGCTTGGTGAATATTCATTCAACTTGGGCAAAAAAAAAAGAGCGCGGTAAGGTAGGAGGCTCGAACTCCGACTGGGCATTTTGAACCAAACATGAAACAAAGGTACATTTTGCTTTCTTCAATGTACAAAAATGTACAAACTGTGTACATTCTAGGAGGTGGTTGCTTTTAGAGCCCTATGGCATTTCAACTTCAAAATTTCATAACTAATTCCACAAAGCTCCAAAAAATATGAAACAACTTGAGCCACTTGTCATTTCCTCGTCTTTCAACAAAATTTTACTGAAAAATCTTTCAAGATGTTTTACCTCCCCAAAAATTGAGTTTCAGTGCGTAGATGATCGCTTTATGGACCTCCTACCTTAACGTACTTCCTGATGAGCAACTTTTGGTACTTACATTATATAGACCTTTGCAAGAATAATAACATTTGTAAAGGCCTTTGAGAGTTATATGCTGTAAGTAAGTTATGGGGTTGCCAGCATTGTTATGTGTACTGTACAGTACTGAAAATGTGGCTGAAACAGAGAGCTCAATAATAGTTCATAAAGCAGATCCAAAGACTGTAAAAATCCACTTGTATGATGGCACTCGCACCTTTTCTCTCATTTCAATTTCAATTGCCGCGACTCACGAAGACTCCCGCGACTCACGAAGACTCCCGCGACTCATGAAGACTACCGCGACACACGAAGACTCCCGCTGACTTCCTCGAAATGACCGGGAGCTTCAAACATGGTCGGTGAATGGGACAACACGGTGAAGCCGCAACTCATGAACCRAGCATATCTAATAAGACATCTGTTAAAGAGCGACTCGTGAACGAAGCAATATCTAAGAACTCATCTGACATTTGTACTAGTCTAACCTAAAAGGAGGCAACATGCACTACTAATTGTTTCTATGTCAACATGTTACGAGGTAGGCTCGGGTTTGGACAAGAAAGTTCCATAAATACACTGTTACATTGAAATGGGAAAAAAACAGAGACATCGAATTGAACATTGAAAAAGTTAAGCAATGCGTTCAATACGTCTCAAAAGGTTCATGATTTCACAATATGCTCTAAAGAGAGTTTGGATCTTGTGTCCAAAATGCTCTCTCCACAAAACAATACATCTTCTAGAAATCGCACTTGTACATTTGTAAAAAAACCTTGAAGTGACGCAAATCATGTCTCCACCTTAATGCATTCATATCATTCCTTTCTGTGAGAAAATGCATTGCTATTTGTCTTGCTGAAACCTGCTGAGACCTGCTGAAAACTAAAGTGAGAAAAAACCCTCAACATTACAATGTCCCTCTGATGCTCCTAACCAGCATTGACAGGGAGCCCCGAGTCCGTTCTAAGAAGCAACATGGCTGGACATCCGCATCAGCGTTACCGAAAAAATTACTCAGCAAATCTTATAGACAACTACAAAACCCTTCAATGCTCTGCATTTGTGGTAAGGTAGCCCATAGTAGAAGCTCCCTTCCCATACAAGCGCACTGGACTCACCGGCAGTGGGAAGCGAATGCTCTCCAACAACTACATTGCCATCATCCTTCACAGCGACTGTCTGCAACAAAATCCAAAAGAAAGAAAAGTCACCACCACAGGCAGAAACCCTAAAATCTCACTCTCAATTCAAAGAACAAAAACGCAATGAGCAATTCAAAGCGATCAATTGTCCTAATTTTCTKGAGGCACTCTTACATTCTCAATTCTATGGAAATCGAGCGAAGTGCTGCGAGGAGTGCGAGTCTASGGGGCGCATTCTGATAATTCCGAGAGAATTGAAGCTTGAACACAAAAGTTGCGAAGTGCAAATGGTGAATGGATTCCCGTCAGATCGGCATTGAGAAGATTCAGCTCCCCCTTCTAAACCCTAAAACCAACCCCTAAACCCATTTTAGGATACACTAAGTTAATGTAGAATGAAAGTTGTTGCTTTGTAGCAACTCCAAAAAGGTTTCATCAAGCTCCAAGGGTTCATTATTGAGAAGATGTTTGGACTTCATTAGGATTTGGCAAGAAAAAATGATTGAAGAAATTTGTAGATGAGCACGTGATAGATGAAATCATAATACAATTTGCATTTAAAATAAGAAAATTAGAACTAATTGTAAAGACACGCAAATCCTTATTTTATGTGATTACAATGCATTTGAAATTTTATTCTACTGCTGATTTTTTTTAAATGACAACAAGTAATCTTTTAAGTCTTAATCCTAAAACTTGAGCATTTTGTTGGGTCAATTTCTTGAGATTGGATAGAATGTAACTATAGCAACTTATAGTTCACATTGAAAGTGAGCACCTAAAAAAGTTTCAGACTATTCGACTATACAATTTAATAAATATTTAAGTTTGAAGTCTTATGTGGATTATATGGAAAACAGGGTACAACACTTTGAAGGAGCATGTCTTAGTGAAAGCATTTTAAAATGATGACTTTTTGTGCTCAGTGAAATACAAGAGAGTTGAAAATGCTCATCTAAAATTTCTCAACATTCTGGTCATTTTTCAATTTTAGATAGAGCTTGCAATGTACAATGATCATTGAAGTATTTGTTAGAAAAATAAGACTTTGTGGGCACACATTAGATGTTTTTTAGCTACATTAAAGGGCCATTTCAGGCAAGTTCTCCATGTTAAGAACTAGCCACTGTTGGCCAAAATTAAAAATATTAAAAACATAAAAATATTAAATAATAATTTTTAATTTTTTTATTCTTTTGAAAGTAATATTTAAAAAATAAGCTTCTATGTAACAATCCCTCTTCCATGTCAGCCAACTGTTGTGGCCGAGTTCGAATTCCTACAGTCCAAAAATTGGGGGGAACTCCCAGTCCTTTAGACAAGCTGAAATTGCTTCGCTTCTCCTTGAGCTTCTTGGGTATGTTCTTTTGAGGTGGGCAATAGTTGCATTTGTTGGTTGACTTTTCAGTCTTTGCCTCAAAATCAATCTAAAAAACATGAGCCATGAACTACACTGCACCAGTCTACTTTTAAAAAATCCATAAGGTTGAGTTTAACCCGAAATTTGGTGAGATATGATGAGAACGGAAGCTCAAAAAAGAAAGGCAATGACCAAAAAATGGTCATGTGGATCATTAGTGGATAATATAGGAAACACTCATCATGGGCAAATTTAGAGTGTTCTACTCAAAATTGACACAAATTTTGTAGTGCTCCTTTTGTGATTGATTAGCACTTACATAGGTGTAGTTGAAGCCAACATCTATGATAGAAGATGGAAAAAAGACTTTGAAAAAGTACATTGTTGACTATTATACTTGAAAGTACTAGAAACATTGCTATCCACAATATCATATGCCATATTTTTTTACAACAACCTTCTTTCTAGAAAATGCATAATTAATTATGATATTTTTTTTATTCACTATCCTCCCAAAACAATGCCAATGTTGTTTAACCCCTAAAGTACCAAGGCCTTTTTCCATTAAAAAACTCTCAAAACTGCCATTTCTACAGCAAAGAGAAAAAAAATCAAAAAAATGTTATTTTTGCAAATCTAACTATAAAATTTTTTACAAAACTAGTGTGTAAATGTATGGAAGAAATTTTAGAAACTTAGACCATGAAGATTGCAAGCTATTTGCAATTAAAGTGAAGGAAATACGTTTTTTTGTATCTTGCTCATCTACATTTTTTAGGTTTGAACCTTCTAAACTTAAAATTTCTATTCTGTTGATTTTGAATTTCTAATTTTGCATGATGAAGAATTGAATTGAGGGTCTAGGAATTTCAAGAAAAACACTTAGTTTTCACTCATTAAAAAATTGTTAAGTAGAAGTAGGTTCAAGATTGAAGAAAAACGGAACCGTTGGTAGCTCTAATATGGAATTAAAATACACTAATCCCAATGGCTTGATTGTTCAAGCAAGAGATCTTAACCTTGTGAAAGTTTTTATTTTGAAAAATTGTAAAAATTGAATTAAAAAATTAATGATTCTTACAAGTTATGTTTTTCAAGAAGATGCTTTTAACTGCCCAAAAAATAAGATTGCCCATAATTTTTGCATAACAAATCTAAATGAAATGAATCAAAGATTCCCACATAAATAAAAATACAATTTATTAAAAAAATTATTTAAACTTTTATCAAGTTTTTTTTTCCACTTGCCGAACTAAAATTTAGGCATTTTGTACCATAACTTTGTTCCTACGCACTGATTGAAATAAAAACAATATTCTTGGAAAGGTAATGTGTTTTTCTACCTCCTAAAAGAGATTCAAAAAATCAAGACAAATATTGAGATTATGAGAATCTAAAATAAGAAACACCATTTAGGAACCTTTTTTTGAACAAATGTGACTTTGTACTTACTATTGTTTTCCTATTTTTTTCCTACACGTTCTTCAATTCCAAATGATCTCAAATTTTTCATGCATGTAGCCTACCTATCTTGAAGAATGAATCTAAAATAAGAAACACCATTTTTGAACAAATGTGACCTTGTGAAGTCATTTTTTTGCAAGGCTAGAAAAAGGATTTTTATCAATTCAAATGCTAATATCTTGCAATCTGCACATAGGGAATTTTTGAAATTTTTTTCAACATCTTTTCAATTTGATGTACTACAAGATCTTCTAGTTATTTGCCTCACAACGTATATTTTGGTAATATTGCCTCACAACGTATTTGCCTCACAACGTCTCTTCATCTAAAGTTGGTACTTGTACTAGAAATGACAGTTTTCAAGCATTTTTGGTGAAAACATAGTCCAAAACATTTTTGGGGGTAAATCCCAATTTTTATAGAATCTTATAAAATTCATTTTTGAATGCAATTTTCACAATTTTTCAAAACAAATTGTTAGACAAGGAAAAACTTGTTGCTTGGAACAATTTTACCATTGGATTTATGTGTTTCAATTGTGTTTTAGAGATATTATCAATTTACAATAGATTTTTGTTGAATCTCATATTTACTTTCGATTAACAATTTTTTTAAGAATGAAAATCAAATGTTTTCAAAAAAAATTCCTTGCCTCTCAAATTCATTTATGAACATAAAAAATTAGAAAATCAAAATTAGTAGTGCAGAGAAATTTTAAGCTGAGAAGCTTCAAAGTCAAAAAATTTAGTAATCGAAGTGCGAAAAAACTTATTTTTTGTATTTTTTGTACTTTAAATGCAAATATCATGCAATCTACACTTTCAAAGTTTTTGGAATTTCTTCTAYGCATTTTTGTAATAGTCTAGTACAAAATCTTATAGTTAAATATGGAAAAATAAGTTTTTAAATTTTTTTTTGCCCTTTGCAATAGAAATGACTCTTTTGAATGTTTTTTTGATGGATTGGAGATTTGTCGCCTAATTTCACCCTCCGTATGGTTTGAATGTTTTTTTGATGGATTGGAGATTTGTCGCCTTTTTTGTCACCATCATGTTATTAGTATTTTCTTTAAAATAGAGGCAAACATCAACAATTGTGTATAACAACGTGTAGCCTTAATTAATCAAAAGGTATTAGAAAATTGAGCAATATTTCCAAAATAAATTACCATCGTGTTATTAGTATTTTCTTTAAGATAGAGGCAATCATCAACAATTATGCATAGCAACGTGTAGCCCTAATTATTCACAAGATATTAGAAAAATGAGCAAATATTTCCAAAATAGATTAGGGCGTTTTTAAGGGGAGAGGCGGCAGTAGGGARTGCCGTAGCTTGATTGAGAAGCCGTTGAGGGCGCGGGAACGGGCTCACCCGGGAACCCCCCGCGCCGTCTCTCTCTCCTTATCCCCTCCAATTCAAACCCTCCGCGCCATTCCATGTCACCCTAACTACGAATTTTCCCTCCATGCGTCTCTTTCCCTCCACTCCAGTTCAGCCCCGTGCCTAACAGCCACCGCCAATTGCATAGCATTGTTTCCCTGGATGCAGCTGCAGATCCGAGCAGCAGAATTTTGTACTTTGTAGCCGAGCTTTTCATGTGCGATAGAATAATTTTAGTGCATTTTGAGGCGGAGGAAGCAACATTTGAGAAGCATATGCAGCGGTTAGAGTTCCCGCTTYCGTTTCCAACTGGATGAGTTGCTTTTCAAATTCAATTCGGCTGCGGTGAGCTGATTTTGGTGCGTTTGTTTGGCGGAATTGATATCAGCAGTTCCAATGCCGTTCCTGGAGAGAGAGCATGTGGACTTCACAGAGGGCGCCGTTGTGGRCATGGATCCGGATTCTGGTGGTCGGAGAGTCTTAAGAACTAGGGTAACGGTGCAGCAGAAGGGAACAACTGTCTCTTCTGCGCACTCTGACGARATTGAACACTCCGATAGCGAGGAAAGCGATGGAAGCGAGAAGCTTGAAGCCATTTCTGACGATTCGTCGAAATTGGACAATGAAATTCCTGTCGCTGTGAAGGTCTATACTGGGCGACTACGACACAAGAAGGCGAAATCGAAGCGGAAAATGGTGGATGACGATGGCGGAAAGGCAAGAGCCAAGAAAGATGCCCCGAAGGACTTGCTGTTGAAGTATCTTCAACCGAATGTGAGCAATGTGGCGGATCGGCCTTGTCATGACAATGCGGGGTATGGCCTAACCTAATCGCCGACCACCCGTAACGGACAATTGTCTGTCCATGTGCTTGGTCCATCTGATTAGTATATGGTTCTTGTGTCAAATTTGTAACTATCATCTGACCTGTGATTTTACAGGAGTGACTCTGATGATGTAATTGACGGAGCACCTCCGTTGCTACAAGCTGGACGCAGGAAGCGGAAAGTGGTGGCACATCCGAGAGGGAATAGCGTGCCGGTTTCTAGTGACGAAAACGGTGACGATGACGATGTTCGGCCGTTCAAGAAAGGCCCTTCGAGAACTCGGTGGATACTTCTGCCTCTTCTGTTTTGGCTTGTGGTTCATTTTATCAAAGTTTCCTTCCTAGATGTTTCAGTTTTTAGACGGTTTGAATTCTTGGGRAAGTTAGGAACCAGCGAGACTTGTACATCAATGGACACTTGTACCTGACATTTAGAMTCTGTAACATATTTTTGAAGYAACKGCTCCTTGATTGTTAGGGCTTCCACTCGTCCCGCACGACAGAGCAAAGTAAGCTACAAGGATCCTTCAAGCGATGATGAGCCAGATGAATCTCGCTGCGTAGTCTCCGCAGGTCGTGGTCAGCCAGAGACTCAAGCCCAAGATATGCGGGATGATGATTGTGGTGACGACGATGATAAGGATTTTACAGATTTTGATGTTTTCGCATTCACACAAAGTAAAGATGTAAGTAGACGTGCAGTTGTAAAAGAAGATGCCGCTCCTAGTGGCATCAAGTGCTATACGAGGTTGAAAAAAGTTCAAACCAAGACGGAGGTAATCGCAATACCTCGCGCTGGTCGACGTTTACAAAGGCTCAGCAGGGCTGGAAAGTCGAAAGACGATTGTTCAGGCTCTGATGGACTGGAAGCCAGTAAGTACAAGAATTTCGCGGTTATTTCAATCGGAGGGAGCGAAGTGTTCAATCTTAATTTGTGTTGTTAATAAAATATAGATGTCCAGGGTTTACAYCAGTCTAATATTATATTGAACTGATTGATGTCAAATCCATTACTTGTGGATGCTCCAGGCTTTCCGTCTCCTTCATTCGTGTTTCGTGAACTATCTCATGATTGAATAATAGAAAAAGTTTTGAATTGTGGACGCCCTCTTGTTGTAGTTAGGAATTATCATTTTTTTTTGCAGGTCCTTCTGACTAGCTTTGAGATGGTGATGCGGGATCAAAACAAACTTGCTAGAGAGGCATGGCAGTATATTGTTGTTGATGAAGCGCACAGGTATTACTTACGTTGATTAACTAGCCTTTACGATGCCCCACACGATATCTGCTGCACCCTATAGTTGCTCTGAGATTGGTCCAGGGGCTGCATCCTCTGGTTTGAATCAGCTACGTATTCTCATACCATACTACAATAATTACATAATCAAGCTCTGGCGATGATGTCTCTGGTACAGGCTAAAATCTAAAGATTCGAAAACCACGCAGTCCCTTCGGCAGTTGAAAGTCAGGAAGGGTGGTCTCCTACTTCTTACRGGCACCCCTGTTCAGAACAACACCAAAGAAATATTGTGAGTTTTTGGAGTTAAGTTGACGTGTTCATTTGCTGATGCTGGCACCAGTGTTCAATTGTACATTTGACCTGGTAAGTTGTTCGAGGCCTCATCTTCAGTGTGCTGGCCCTTCTGGATCTGCAGTAGCTTATTGAACCTGCTGGACTCAGAAACATTCAACTCAGAGGACGATTTTTTGGAGAAATTCGGTGAAATTAAGGAAGCAGAGCAGGTATAGCGTTGCACAACCTCCATGTGATTGCATTATCTCCTCTCACTAAAAATGGGTCTGTTTATACTGATCAATTAGGTAGCAACTCATTATATGTTTAGATGTAGGGACTCCTGCTGATATCGTGGGGTGATCGATTGTGCGGTTGTCAGATCAGAGATCTACAGGAGAACGTACTTAGGCCCCGTTTGCTCAGGCGTATGAAAGAGGACGTCGAGAAAAGCATACCTCAGAAAGAAGAGGTACTCGTTCGTCTTACACCTGCCTAGCATCATTGGATACTTTGTTCCCATTTGGAGTCAAGCACATTCTTGATTTTTCACAAGTTATGCTTTACTTCATCAAGGAGGTGCCGGCTCATGAATCCTTTTAAGATTGTGCTTCACTTTTCCAGTATATGGTGCTTTTTGTGACCATGAAGTGGTGCTTTTCACTATCATCGTCACATTTATAACTGACACGTCTAGTTTAAAGTGCAAAACCTTCGAGTATTAATGCTATGTACTGACCAGTCCTCTCGTTTGTTAATGTAGACTATTGTTTGGGTGGAGCTCACGAAAGATCAAAGAACCTTCTACAAGGYGATATTTGAGAACAATGTTGCGAGCTTGCTGAAGGGATCTTCAAGTGGCAACTTGCCCAATTTAAGAAACGTGGTAAGCTACTGTRACTYCTGACTATGTTACTGGCACACATTAAACATCTTTAGGGGGGCSCTAAAGATACGTTTCTTAGAATCGCAGTGACGAGCTTTTATTCTTCTACAAATTCTTCGTACAGTGATGTTGTCTTTTTGCAGTTTCATGAGGTTAAGAGGATTCTATATTCTTTTGATGATGCAGGCTATGGAGCTTCGGAAGGTTTGCAATCATCCATTTCTCTGTGATGGTCTTGAAGACAGCTTACTGGCCAAGTATGGACASAAGCATGTAAGTCTGATATCCTCTTTCTTCTAAAGACATGCACCCATGCTTAAAAGATCAGACTTGACAGTATTTATCACTTTCATTGCGTAGAATTATGTCTTCTGTATGTTACATGGTGCACCTAACACTTGAATGTTCTCATCTTCTATTGATACCAGGGTCAGTCACACGTACCTGCGGACATCCTTCAATGCAGTTCAGGGAAAATGGTTTTAGTCGACAAACTTTTGCCGAAGTTGAAAGATGCGGGCCGGCGTGTTCTGATTTTCTCACAGGTATATTTGTACTGAGAAAATCTGGGTAGAAGTTGGTATCTTATCAGACTTGGTATCTGTAGGCAATCTAAAGAGCTTTAATTTGACTCGATCGATTTGTACTCCTTTTACCGATTTACTGAAGTGAATGAGTGCATTGGGCTTCCAGTTCACAATCATGCTGGATTTGCTGGAGGACTACATGGCCGTGAAGGGGTACTCATATGAGAGGATAGATGGCAAAATTCGTGGTTCCGAAAGACAGGTATAGTGCTCATCTTGAGGTTCTTTCTTTCATCTCATGCATGAAACCGGTCATAGTTTTGAGAGAACATGAGTATATGTACGTGATCCAACTAATTTAGAAGATATGCTTCTCTTGCGCCTCCCACAGGCTGCAATCGATCGATATTCAGCTAAAGACAGCGACATCTTCGTCTTCTTGCTTTCCACTCGTGCTGGAGGTTTGGGCATCACTCTCACTGCCGTAAGTTTCTGGTCTTAGGCTTGATAATATCTTTGGCTTGTCTCGTATCTCATTTTGGGGTTATTACTCTAGAGTTAATGCCTAAATATTTTTATGTTTTTCTTGGGTYCTGTCAGGAATTTTATTCAATCAGTGGGTCGTTTCGAAATTCTAATGGTGTATATACCAACATTTGCAGGCAGATACATGTATCATTTATGATTCTGATTGGAATCCACAAAACGATTTGCAGGCTATGGCTAGATGCCACAGGTTTGTTCTTCGGCCAGTATACCTTYTGTATTCGTCGTATTGACARAGATTAGCAGGGAACTGACTTCCTCGAGTGTACTTTTTTTTAAAGTATCTGAGATTTACTGCCTGAGATTGCAATATTTCAGGATTGGGCAGACGAAGGACGTCAAAATATATCGTCTGATCACAAGAAACACTTACGAGGAGCGTCTTTTTGAGTGCTCGTCCCGTAAGTATGGTCTAGATGAAGCTATTCTTGGAAATCGGGTAGGGGCAGAAGTTAACCTCRACCATGATAAGAACATTGAAAGCCTACTCAAGCACGGAGCATACGACATAATGAAGGTACTGAGCTCAATCATCAGAAGTGTGACGGGTGAACACTTTCTTTGTCTCGGCCACTTTCATTCTTGATGATTATGCCTGAAAATTTTGAAACATAATAAATTTGTTTTCATCAGGATGAAAATGAGGAAGCCTCTGCAGCATTCACCGCACAAGATATTGACCAAATACTGGAGCAAAGGACACAGCAACGGCAGATTGGGGGGTAAGTTCCTGGGATATCTACTSCCGTGAACTCGCTGCTCTGGTTCATTTTGTGAAGTCTCCGTATCTGTGTCTTCAGTAGCTTGTGACTTCCTTGCGTTTAAGTAGTGGGRATGGGAACATAGTTTTCTTGCTTGGTTTGATTGTCTAGTGCTTTTTCTGGCTCTTACATTTGAATTCCGTGATGCTTATGCTTTGAATCTTATCTATTGCAGTCCCTTTCCTATGTTATTCCTGTACATGGAGTTGACCACATCAAGTCATTTAGATGCAGGGACGRGTCCAAACTCAATGCATTGTTAACTATGTAATTTGCATTGTGGCAGACGTGGCAACAACACCTTCTCGGTTGCGACATTCAGGACAAATCCTGATRTTGAGTTGGCTCAAGAAGGTTCGAAGCAAGACTCTAAAGAATTTTGGCAGGAACTGATGCCTGAGGCTTGTGATAGAACATTAGCAGAAGCTTTGGTTGCTCAAGCACCTCCAGATCTTCACCCTCGAAAGAGAACTCGTGGTCGTGTGAATTATAGTGAAAACGCAAAGTCTCTACAGGAAAGTAGCTCTGAACTGGAAGACCCCAGGAAGAGTAAGAAAGGTGGGAGTGAGCAGGATGCTGCTTTTTCATCAGATCTGGATGATTCGGAAGAATCTGGGAACCAGATCAATTACTGGTCAGAGAAGGAACTTAAGCGGCTTGAAGATCGATTGTTTGCCCTGGGAAGGGGCCGAACTGGTAAACTATTCCTTAACATGTTMTTCTAGTATTTGCATATAGAACTTGGAATTCTGATATTCCTATGCACTTTCTGTAGGCGCCAATCTTTACAAGATTGTGGAATGTGCAGAGCAAATTCGTGATGAAGCTCGAATGGGTCATCGCAGCCCTGAAGATATTGATGAGGTTTCGAACGCTTTGATAGAATTATGCCAAAAACATGTGGATGCTCAAGTTACACTTACTCCAGTTGAGAATTGTGCTGCAAATTCTACAGAGCCCACTGAAAATGGGAAACAGGTTCATCTCAAATCAATGGTCTTTCCTGCTTCAGTTGAGAAAGTTTTCGAGTCCGAATCATGCAAAGAGCGAATCCAAAGGAATGCTCAACGGTAAGTGCTTTTATMAAGTTAYGTATTTCATCAGATTGATCTACGTCTCCAATGACTTAACATCTTCTGCATCTTTGAAGTTCTAAATTAAATACTTGAATGTAATGCAGCTATTTRCAGCAATTGCATGAACGCAAAATATTGGCTGAAGCYATACAAACTCGGTCTTTCGATTTCATAGACATGCCATCCAGGTTTGTACTGGATCCTCACTGTCTCTCCCCTCTCTTCTTATCTGGAGCATTCGCTCTCTCTCCCTTGTCTTCTTGTCTTGGCTGCAGTTTATTATGATCATACAAAAYGTTTCAAGTKTCATGATGGCTTTGCAGGAAGAAGAAACTGCCAAGTTGGTGGGGTCCGAAGGAAGACGCAGACCTATTGAGGGGCGCGCACATCCACGGCCACAAAGACTTTAGAAAAATTAGGTCAGGGACTAAACAAGCAGTTCCTTTGATTTGTTCAACATAGGTTTTCAGTTTTGTTACGCATCTGCTTCTCATCGCTTTGGGCTGTTCCACGAGCATATAAGAGTCAATGTTCCTAACGAAATTTTTWAATCAATTTTCAGATCTGACAGAAATCTGTCTTTTGCCAATCGTTGCGGCCTAAGCTTGGGACCCGAGGTATGATACATTTCTTTACCAGAGTAGTTCGGTGGTCAGATCTGTCAGAGTRATGTTGCTTTACTTAATATATGCAGTTTCTTCCTCATTCTTCCTTGTTCTGTTTCTGAACAAGGCACAATTCTGTTCTTTCATCAACATTGAACTATTTCATTGGAATTTTTACGACTGAATGAATTGGTTGCTGTTCTTTCGCTGAGCTTTGCTTACCAATTCTGCAGGAGTGTGACAATGGAAACCAGACTGAAGAAGGCATGCCTACTGATCAAGTTTTGGGGTCGAGACTAAGGAATTTGATTGAGGCGCTCCCCAACGGGATAACCACTTTTGTAATGAGGCGGCGGGCCGCAAGGAATGAGTCTTCTCGAAAGAGCCGAGCGAAGGCYGACCAAGGGTACTTTACTCAACCCTAGACCGTCAGGAATGAGTAGCTTCTCATTTGCAGCCTCAAATATTCTCTGTTCATCTGTTTAGTTTGAAATTGAAGTGTCCGGTAGCTCGCTCAACACTTACATTGCTTACTTTCATATTTGCAGAAGATTTGATGATACGAAGAAACCACAGCCTGTTACGAATGATAAAAACTTAGCTGAATGGGTTACATCGTCGTCCCTCATCAGTACTTTAAATGCTGAAATTATCGGGGACAGACCGATCAGCGAGAAAGCCAAACTTAAGCCTCATGCTCGACAATCTCAAAAGCCACCCGCTGCGAGAATAGAGTTGCCGGGAGCCTTGGAGCGGACGACTATTTTATCACATGAATTGAAATTACTATGAATTTTGAAAGGCATAAAGTGTTCCAAACCCATAGCTGATTTCTAGATTCTTCCAATTCCTATCATTCAAAAAACTACTTTTCCACTCACTGCTTTCTACTTTTTCTTGCACTACTTTGGAACATGTTTCATGAACTTTTAGTCCCAACTTTGAAAAGATGAAAAAAAAACATTCTAGCCTTGGTTGAAAATAAGTCAATCTATGGTTGGCTATGGGACACTGGTTGGTAATGGTGGTTCTACCTTACAATGAATTCTCATTGAAAGTTGAAGGCTCCTAATGAGGTCACTAATCAATCCATGATTGTCATGTAAGACATGCATTGTGGCCCAAAATTTCACATCAAAAAAAACATAATGGGGTCATTTCCTAGTTGACCACTATGGGTCTTCTGACAACAATGGGCTAGTTACTTGTAGAGGAAAATTCAAAGTTATTGGAGCACTTTTGAGCAATTTGATTTTGGCATGCTCATTTCAATGTATGCATAAAGCATTGCCTAATTGAACATCTTTCATCAATCTATGTATAAAGCATTGCCTAACTAAACATCTTTCATCAATCTCGTCAGTGGTACCATTTTCTCAAAAAATTGTGTGATTTAGTTGTGATTCATTTCAATGGTGGCAATCATTAAAATTACTCCACACAAATGAGGAATTACGCTTGTTACAAGAGCTAGTGAAGAATACAAGAGATATGCTCAAACGCCCTAGTCCTTTATGGGTCAATACAGTGAAAAGTTTCATTGAGATTAAGGAAAACTTATCAGATTAGTATAAAGGTTAAAACTCAATGCCAAAATAGAGTCTCTACATTGAAAACCACATATGCAAGCCCTGTTCACGATTGTAGATGTTGAAACTGGACTGACTATCTGTTCGCACAGTTGTCTGGTCTATATCACTGTCTAGGTAGTACAAGGAGTAATACAATGGTAATTCAAGTGGACAGCATATTGAAACTCGGCATGACTCTAGAACCCCGGTTGCATCTTCGCTTCTGTCTGCAATGGAGTCATCACCAATGACTCCTCTGGATTCTTCGTTAATAACACAGTATCGAGCTGGATCGATGCTTAAGTGAGTTCAAAGACCAGGCCGCGGACTCGGTGGTGTATATCCGAGACATCGCCTCAGGATTCCAAATCTCACTGGGTTTGATGATATAACCCTCTGCTGCTTGCTTTTGGTCATCACCGGCGATGTCATGACAGGTGTTCTGAGAGAATTCCAACAAACAAGAATGGTCATATATTTGGTTGCCGACTATTAATTTGACCGTATTCTACTCTTCCGAAAAGGTGTCCTAATTACTTTCTTAAAATTTGAACCTGGAAGAAAGGCTCATGAAACCGAATGTGAACAAGAATTCAGATTTGTAATCTAAATCCAAGCATCCGTCTGCTACTGTTACTAGGACAAAAATGAACAATCGATATCACAGGATCTTATTCCTAACATTGATCAAGGAAGTTTCAGTTAATGTCAATCGAAGTTCTCTAGCTCTCAAGCGCAGCAGAAAAAATGGAATACGAAGACGTTCATACAGACCGTACCTTGAAAAGGATCTCGCATTGGAGCGGGAGAGTTGCGGAGTGAGGCCCATTCTCACCGGAGGGGTCTCCGCCTTCGCGGCCTCCAGCTCCTTCCTGGACGGCACTGGTTTTAACCCCTCTACCGACTCTTTGAATCTCTCCACCTTGCTCAGCACCTCCTTGCTCGACAATTTGGACACGTCAATCTTCGGCGACGCACAAGGCTTGTCCGAATAAAGAAAATCGTTCAGTGTGCTCCTGCCGTTGTGCTCATTTTCTTCAATGGAGGGCCAGAACTCCTTCGATCCTTCAACATTACTATTTTCGTCCCCAGACGAGGAGGAGGAAAACGCAGAAGACGATGAAGAAGCTGAATCGCAACCCGAGATCGATTTGTCTGAAAACAGGATGCTCACTTCTGAGTTTTCCCGCCTGAATATCCGCAATGGCGACAAAGACCTGAAGGTCTGCAGCTTCGCGCTTTTGGGCTTAAGCTCGACCTCCTCATCCCGAGCTCTTCTCTGAGGACTCTTGGACCTTCCACGGAATGACATGAACTTCATAGGGGAGTTTCCCGATCGCGGTGACACGGGCTTCCTGAAGGAGCCGTGAATTGTCGTCCCGTCAGACTCACCGAGGTGTTTCACTGCCTGGAGACGAGGAGGCAAGCGTAAGGGCAAGAGCTGGCCATGGAAGAAAAGCTGATCAGCTGAGGCAATGGGAACATCGTTGCTCAATGCATTAGTATTGTCCTCCTCTACAACGAATCTCGCGCTACTGAAATCGAAGTCACCGGTAGAAGATTGACGGGATAATCTCTCGGGACTCGGTGACCTGCAAAGGTCAGGATCCTCGCCATCAGTTATGTCACCATCKTCCCTGTTTCCCCTGTTTCCTCTCTTTGGTGTACCAGGCTTCAATTCCCAGTCGAAGGGTACGGCAGCAAGGACCTCTCCCAATGGTGTTTCCTCCACTTCCCTCAGAAACGATCCTCGAGGGCTGGTCGGGGCACTCATGTAGTAAGGACTTGACGGTGCACTTTCATCGTCGTAAAACCTGTTGGAACTTGGCCTGCACCTCTTCGGTGACAGATTGAGGCGCAACACCGCGAGAGCTTCCATCTTAAAAAGCTTTTTACTCGTGCAAGGATTCTATAGGCGACTTGGATGATGCAAAAGCTACGGATAGTCCTGGCGACAGAGCACCAAAGCATCCATGTCTTAGTGAAAAATGTGATTAAGGGAGTGGAAATTTTGGGATGAGACTGTCGGAAGGCTCGTTCGACAGGAAATTGCCCTTCAGGTTTCTTCAACTTTCAAACATATACGAGTTCAAGCTAGTTTTCAGTTGGCGATGTCGATTTCAACGCGCCRAAAGATACCTGCAAGAATAGAGCGGTTCCATTGTGATTTATTGCACCTCATAACWAGCGTCATAAAGAGTAGTTGAGCAGSAAAACCGTGACAGCGACGCTCACAGTACAATAACATAGCTCAACTCGTCCTCTCTGACACTCTTCACAAGGTCGGCAATAGCAAAACAACTCAAGTAGCAAACAATTGCATCTCTACTCCAAGCAAGCAAACATCATTGCACTCCGCCATCGTCTTCACTCTGTAAAAATCAAAGAAACTACTCCTGTACTCGTTGTTTCACACGAGACATAGAGAGTGAAGTTCTAAGATGAAGCTGCGACCGAAAAAACATTTCGTCTCTGCACATTTTACCAATCAATTCCAAGAATCTCTCCTCTATCACAAATTAATAAACTAATTCTAATGGCTCGTGCTCTGTATCAAGACAAAAACGAAGCACCGCTGCTTCTCTTTCTACAGTGCACCAATAAAATCCAAGAAGCTACTCTATCAGAAGTTACACCAATTCAACTGACTCGCTGTTTGCACGAAGACAAAGATGAAGCACTGCTGCTCATCTCTCTTCACATTTTAACAATCAAYTCCAAGAAACAAATCCTCTATCAAAAGCAATACTGATCCTGCTGACTCTTTGTTTTGAAAGAAGCACTGCTGCGACATTTCCTCCACATTTCACCAAGCAAGAAGCCACTCTATCAAAAGCCAAACTAATTCTGCTGGCTCATTGTTTGTGCCTAGACAAAGGCGAACCACTGCTGCTTCGCTCTCCTCACCTTTCGAMATCCAAATCCGAGAAAGGACTACTTCACCACAAATTAAACTAACTCCGCTGGCTCATCGTTCTCGCCAAGACGAGGACGAACCACTGTTGCTTCCCTCTCTTCACAAATTCACATTCGAATACGAGGAACTACTCCTTTATCACAAATTAAACTAACTCTGCTGGCTCATTGTTTGTGGCAGCAAGACAAAGGCGAATCACTGCTCCTTCCCTCTTCACAATTTGACTGACGAATCCGAGAAAAGACTCCTCTACCAAACGTTAAACCAATTCTGCTTGGCTCTTTGTTGGCGCCAAGACAAAGACGGACCAATGCTCCTTCCCTCGGCACAAATTTGGCAATCACACCCGAGGATCGATTCCTCTTTCAAAAGTTAAACTAATTCTTCCAGCTCATTTGTTTGCGCCAATGTCTGCAAGGCTCGGACGAACCACGCTACTTCCCTCTGCAAATTAGCACTCAAATCCAAGAAACGACTCCTCTATCAAAGCCAATACTCCGTACTATTTTTTCTGGCTCATTCCCTGCGCCAAGACGAAATGTAGCAATATTTCATCACAGAAACTAAGCTCTCAAGTGAGGGAGTACCAGTGGAGAAATTTGCAAACGAAGAATTTCCGCAGTGCGTACGACCGCCCCGCTCTGCTGTAGCGAAGATGCAGACGATTGGTGTGCGGTTTTTTGGTGAAGGCGATCGGTGTAAAGCGACGGAGAGGTCTAGGACGGAGAGGACTTAAAAGGCTGCCTGAGAGTCCGTCAATGGAGCATGGCAGCCTGAGTGTGTGCGCAAGCTGTGAAAAGGCGGTTGAGGTTGAGACAAAGTCATTTTCCGTGTTGGAAAACGAATCCAGCAATATTGTATGTTTAAGCGGGTGGGGCTCACACAGAAATGGAAGTGACGGAACCGGAAGTCAAGCACACGCTGTGCAACCTTCGTCTTTCGTACTCGGTGGGAGTTACCGTGTTCTCATAACATTCGCAATGGTCCTCCAGATGCTGGGCAGGTCATTATGGCTCTGGAGATGCCTCAGAGAGACTTTCAGTTACTTCAAAGATTGGGGTCAGTTRGTTGAGGAGTCYTATAAGACAACTTTTAGGGATCTTGTTTTCAAGGATGCAAAGGGACCCTTGCTTGATAAATGAACATTGGCAATGGTCCTCTAAATGGTGGGCAGGTCATTATGCCTTTGGCCAACAAGACCATGTGAAATCTTGAATAGCCTAATTATAGTAACTATAGTAACTAGACATAGTACCAATTTGTGGCGCTTTTGGGTGTACCCACCTTAGATTTGATGATGAAGAATGCTGCTTGAATGTTGCCTTGGCCTCATAAATAATGAAGGATGCAAACAATGTGACTGTGCTGTGCTGCTTTCAGAGCCAGCTCTCATATTGTACGGTGCAGTTGTCATACTACCGGCAATACAAATTGAGGACACCAACATGCCACCTAATTGTAATCCACCTTCAAAGTTGACCATTCAAGTAGAATAATCACGTGTAAGTTAAGTAGTACATGCGCAAGTCAATCTCGGCTGCATTTGGGAATTTTTTTGAGTTTTAAGGTAGAAGCACCCATTCATGATCGGGGTCCAATAACCCACCTATAGACTAACGTATTTCCAACCAAGGCCAAAATGTTTCTTTTCTTTTCTTTTCAAAGTTGGGACTAAAAGATCAAGGCACATGTCCCAACTTAGTGTGCAAGAAAGTAGGAAGCAGTGAGTGGAAAAGTACTTCTTCTCGTACTTCTTTGAGTGATCGGAATTGAAAGAGTTTAGAGATTGGCAATGGGTCCAACGCACTTTTTGCCTTTGAAAATTCATAGTAATTTCAATTCATGGTTTAAAATTACCAAATTTTTTGCAAACCCCATCATTTTTTATCAACACACCTCTGAAAATATTTCCCTTGCATTGCACCGGATTCGTCCAAAAAGGTGGGGGGTTGAGGCGGTTGAGGCAGTTGAGGGGGTTGATTTGCTTAGTGAGACTGGAGAATTGACCGTGAGAAGATCTGAAGCTGGCTAGTTTATTTTGTCATGTGAGTCTTCTTTGGGGGGTCAATATTCGTAGTCTGCACATGTCATGTTTCCACTGTAAGTGATAATTGTTGAACCCATAAAATAATATGGACATTTTTTAATCTTCTGGGGAGCATTATTTTATTGTATTGGAGCAGTGTAAACGTTTTGACGACATGCGGAAAGCTTACCACCTTCAAAGTTTTTTATATCAAACTACATTTATGACCCGTTGACATTTTTTGAGTTTTTATAATATAAGGCAAAGCATTACACACACCCCTAATCATCCTCATTCATCTCCAAAATTGACGATTTGAGAAAAAACATTGTAAAGTCGGCTATTTGGAAGCGTATTTTGGAATTAATACACAATTAAAAGTTGTAGACTAAGAGTTGTAGATTTTRTCCGTAAGGTGAGATTCACCAATACTATCACCAATATTTTTTTATACATTTTGAAAGGGAAATTTTGAAATTCCTTCAAAATTTGATAGCAAGCAAAATATTACCACTTTTGGAGTAGACTTTGTTGGAATGGATTTGAAACTAGGTTCTCTTGACATGGTGATTTTTTGAAATTTTTATGTTCTTAAAATCTATGACCTCATTTTGGCAGATCTAGTTTTGAACTATAGTCAATGCAATTTTGGCTTGGTCAACTACTTGACATACTTGCACATTGGTAATTTTAGATAACCATGTACTCTAGTAACACCAAATCCAACCCCAAGATAGAACAACAACTTGATATAGGATCTCCACAAATTAGCAGAACTTTCATCCCAACAATTAAAAGGATGAAACTTCAATTTCAATTTGTTCATCGTCCAAAAAATGGACGTCGGAGCGCTCCAAGGTTAAGAAATTTTGTACTTTTTTGCTACCAATATTTAGAAAGTCATTTAAGTTTGGTATAAAGATTTATTTTTATGAACATATATATATATAAATTAAAAAGCCGGCTCAAATTCAAAAACTGGAATTTTATTTTTAGTAGTATCAAAATCCTTTRTGGTTATGAGACAAGGATTTCTGTTTTTTAAAAAAGTTTGATCATGTGAAGCTTTTGTACTCACTTTTCAACACCTTCTTTAACCCCTTAAAGATGTTCTGAAATGGCATACGGAAGAAAATTTCAGCGTATTTTGAGGGAAATTATGTACAACCACTCTTTGGTAACCCTAAATCAAGGCTTTCTGAGCTTGGATTTTTACACAACAACCGCTTACAAGTTAGCTTCACCACTCTGAAATCGTTAGTGGTTTTGAGGAAAAACAAGTGTGGCAAGAAATTCGTGACTGCAAATGGGTTCTGGATGCTCTACATACGAAGAGTATATTGGACCACCACGGAGAAGAAGGAAAAGTGAACATCTAATTGGTCGTTCACCTACCTCATACACTTGGACTGACGCATCTACACCAGTTGCAAGTAACATATGTACCGAACGTACTGGTAGCCAAGCGAAATATGGCTCAAAGGACTCATAACAACATCCCATTCAAAAATATACTTTATCTATCATTATTGGAAAATCAACATGAAAATTTTTATACTAATTAATTTCAAAATTGAAAATATATGAGAATGGCAGATTATTGACATAAAAATACAAAATCTAATTTTATACAAATAAAAAGGGAGAAAGTAAAAATTCTAGGATTCAAAAAAGAAATATTATTGTGATAATAATAAGTTATACATATATATAATGTTATGAAAACCATCTTTTAAAATGATTATTAAATTATTGAGTTATCAATAAAATTAAAAAAATATTCTATACCAATATTGAACTTCAAACATTCTCAAAAAATTAAAGTTCAAAAAAATAATGCAAGCTACCTAAATTGAACAATTTAAAAATCTTCCTTGTTATGGGTGAAAAATCCAAAATGTAGCTTCTTATGAAAATTCAAACATTGCTTTGTTCTAAAAAAAAAATTGAAGAATCTAAGTTATACAAAAAAATCCTTGCCTAGCTTGTTACAAAAATACAAATTGATTCAAAGAAACATACATATTCCAAAAAAGTATGCAAACTACAGTTGGCAATCTAAAAGATCCTACTTGCTCACAAACATGTGCTCTTGTAGTTTGAATTTTTTTCTAGACTGCGTGGTTGCCTCCCCTTCCAAAGAAGATAACGATACATGTCCTGAAAAAAATGCAAACTACAATTGGCAATATAAAAGATTCTACTTGCTCACAAACATGTGCTCTTGTAGTTTGAATTTTTTTCTAGACTGCGTGGTTGCTCCCCTTCCAAAAAAGACAACGATACATGTCCTGGAAAAAATGCAAACTACAATTGGCAATCTAAAAGATCCTACTTGCTCACAAACATGTGCTCTTGTAGTTTGAATTTTTTCTCAATGGCATGGTTACCTCCCTTTCCGGGGGAAACAACGATGTCCTTCAAGAGAAAATGCAAAGCACAACATTGAAGCAAACCCAATTGTGAGATGTGAGGTGGAGAGATCGTTCTTATAATGAATCCATTGTATAGGAGAGGGCTCATAAACCGCTCAGGCTTTTGCACTTGTCCACTAGGAGAGGCTGAAATGGATCTTTTACTGTGTAAAAATGAATTGTGGATTATATTGAGGCATGCTAAGATTTGGTTTTCACTAATTGAATGGATGGTTTCAGAGTCCCATTGGGTTCATTTTCAAGTATGTGGATAGGCGTCTCTTGATTATATTCAAAATAAGGATTGGTTGTTGAACCACCTTCTCTCAAGTGATAAAAAATCTGAAAGAATGATTTATTCAACCATCCATTTCAGTTTTTGATAGGGACGCATTTAGAAACAAATTATATCACTTTTGACATGTTGCACTGGTAGTTTTTGAACCAAGCCAGATTTTTTTTCAAACTGCGCATGTATGGGTTTGCAAGGCCTACTGATCACCACTATGGGCCCTATGCCGACTATGTTTGAAAATTCATAACTAATTCAATAATGCTTCAAAAATTATGAAAAAACTTGTGTTAGAATCCTCATCTATTTCTCCTTGACTGAAAAATGAGTTAAAAATATTCCAATCCAAGGAAATATGTGAAAAGGGGGGACCAGCCCTTAGATGGGCGCTTTTTGAGCCTTCTACCTTACCACTTGGATCCTCAAAAGGTATGGGACAATTTGAAGATGAAAGCTTGAACGCTCATTGTGAAGACAAAGGAATTGTATTCAATGCTGAAATTTCAGACCTCATTTAGGCATAGTATAATAATTTTTTTCAAAAAACTTCAAACTAAGAAAAGTTGGTAAATCAAGCCTAATTTCATCTCCAAAAATCTGTTTGTGATTTCAAGACTCCAATCAAAAGTTATGGACAAAATTCAGAGAGGGTGTTTGAAAATGTAAAAAAAAGTGTCCCTTCAAATTCCTCTCTTGATTTCGTCCAAAACTTTCAATTGGAGACTCAAAATCACACACGAGCTTTTATATATTAAAGTTAGCATGATTTACGAGCTTTTTTAGAGTTCAAAGTTTTTTTATATTTGTTGACTTTGATGGCTTGTAGAGTAACTTTCTTGGAGTAAAGCAACCTAATTGTAAAGGCAACCTAATATCACTATTTAGTGTAGAGGGCTTGGACAAAAACTTGGTGGGGCTTGGTGGGGTTGTGTATAGCAGAAAGATAAAGCACAATAGAACCTCCCTAATTTGGTTTTCTATAAGTCAATAAACCTCTCTAATTTATTGTTATCAGAGCTGTCCCATATTGGACCACATTACAAAAATTATGACTACATGTGACCTTCTATAAACCAATAAACCTCTCTAATTTATTGTTGTCAAACCACTCATGTACTTATCAGATTATAGAGGTTCTACTATAAACCACTTTTTTGAAATTTATGCGACAGAATTGCTACCATGAGGGAAGGGTGGTGTATATATATTCAATTCTGTTGACCTTTTTCTCTTTGTAATTTTCAATGGATGATGGATGAATGAGAGCATTCCCACCATAACACACTCTAGGTCCAACACTCTTTAAATGTGGATGAAAGGTGCTACGGGCCCTTCACAATATTTTCTTCACACTCAATCCTTGCGTGTCAAGGAATGGCCCTTGAAATCACTATTCATCCTAAGTTTAGTTGTTTTATCCTTCATTTTACTTGATAAGTGTTTTTTCTACTATTTATGAACCGCGTTTGGTGAGCAATGATGAGGACAAGGAAATTGAGGGCCCTTCAAAAGTAGATGGAAAATTTGAACATGCCAAGCTGGGTGTGTAACAATGGTGATGCTCTGATGCATTGTAGTCAGAGGAGGTGTTGTATGGTAGAATCACCCACAGTCGACCACTTAAGTGATTTTGTACATGTTCTGGAGTAGTATAAGGTAGTGCAATTTTTTTGCCATGAAGATAGAAATCATAGAGATTGTCTATTTTTTGTGATTATTTTCCTTGAATTCAAATTATCATGAGGTTTAGAGGCCCAAAGATAGCCCGAACCCATTACCAATATATAGAATCTTCTAATTCCGACCATACAAGAACTACTTTCCCACTCACTACTTTGGGATATGTGTCATCAACTTATTAGTTTCAAATTGAAAAAAGAGTAAAGAACATATTCCAAGCTTTGGTTGGAAATATGTTTCAACCTTGGTTAGCGATAGATACACTAAATAGTGAAATTAGGTTGCCTTTACAATTAGATTGCCGTTTCTCAAGAAAGTTACTCCATCCATTTTGAAATAAATCTAAGGTTTCCTAAAAATGACTAGATTAATGAATGAGTTGTTCCTATTTTCAAGGGATTGTGGAGATTTTGTAGCTTCTACTAAACCCCACTAGATGTGAAAGAATGGAAGTCAAAGGTGACGCAACCCATGTTGAAAACAAGTGGCAAAATTGACAATTTTTTTCCTTTTTTGGAATTGCTCGCTAGTGGTATCAATTTTGATCATTCTTCAAACAATATTGATGCTCTCTATATTCAATTCTGACAATGTCTTGTGATTCAACTCCAAGAAATTCTCAAGAAGAGATTTGCTAGTAGCAATTTATGTATAGTTTTGGGTTGAGCTCTTCACCTTTGGTTGGTTAAAGGTTGCATTTCGATTTCCTTTGCAAGGATCAAATTGCTATATAGTCTTTAGAGTGTTACATCTATACATTCTTTTGCTTCAAGGTGTTTGCTTCAAGGTGTTTTGGATTTATTTTGAGACGGAGAAAGTACTTTAGAAGCTGTCAAAGTCAACAAATATATCTACAAAAATTTCCATTTGTACACATGGAGGTTTGTGAGTTCTAGCCACACCAATAACTAATTCAAAAGTAGGGCATTCTTGTACAATAAGCATTTATGTACTATGGATTGTTTAGAAATTAGTGAGGGACAACCTATGTAATCCCCTAAAATTTCATTGTTCTCTTGGGGGACAAATTGGATTTGGGCAAGTTCTTGTGACCTCGATCTTTTATGAATTTTTTTGGAATTTTCTCATAAGATAAAAAAAAATGATTAGCATTGTGATAATATAATTTTTATTTCAATTGGTGCTTGGGAGCAAAAGTTATACCACAAAAAACCCCAAACTGAACTTGGCAGGCAACAAATTTTTTTTTGCAAAAATTCAAAATCAAATTAAATTTTTTTTTTGCAAAAATTCAAAATCAAATTAAAATTTTTTTTTCTTTCTAAAATGATATATTTTTGTCTACATTTGAAGCTTTGATTCAATCTATTTGGACTAGTAATGAGAAAGTTATGGAAAATCTTGTTTTTCGGGCAATCTAGGCATCTTTTTGAAAAAAACCCTTATAGGATTCATTTCCAAATGCAATTTTCACAATTTTTCAAAAATAATTGTTGGAAAAGGTGAAGTTTACTTTGTAGAACAATCTCACCATTGGGGTTAGTGTGTTTCAATCTCATCTTAGAGCTATCAACCACTTAGTTTTTCTTTCAATCTTGGACCTACTTCTACTTAACAATTTTAACCCCTAAAGGACCTAGTGTCCATCCAACGTACGCAAGAAATCTCGGGTTGGTTCCTACGAAGTCATTTTTGGTCGGACATTCATGAAATTTGGACATAATATGTATCTATGTACCCTCTTCCCGAAAATCTATTATTTTTTCAATCGGGTGCCCAGATCAAAAGCTATGCTGCCTTGAACTTTGCGGGCAGCTTGGGCAGCTCCGGGTAGCATGTGCAAAACTCTTCCTATGATTGTGAAATTTGGTGGGTATGTAGCTTACATAATAGAAGATGCAAATGTAAAAAAAAATAACCATGTGTAGTGTAAAAATTTCATTCTAGAAGGAGTTAAAGTTTCTAGGCCTTGTTGGGCAAGGTTGGAAAAAAAAAATTGACCTAACTTCAAACGTTATAATCTTTCAATCCATGTGGTCAAAGTTTCTAAATTTTTTTTCACACATTCCCATAGAAGTCTAGTACAAATTTGTACAGTCAAATCTTATAAAAAAATTTTTTTTTATCATTTTTTTCTTGCTCCCCTAAAAAGTGGCAGTTTTTGACAATTTTTGCCCAAAATATGCCTTGGTCCTTTAGGGATTAAAGAATGAAAATCAAGAGTGTTTTATTTGATTTTTTTTTGTAGACTTTCAACTCAATTCTTCAACAAATTTTAAATTCAAAGTCCGTAGTGCAAAAAAATACCACAAATATACCAGTCAAAGTCATTTGAAATTGCAAGCCAGTGTTCAAAAAAACTTTCTTTTTCAACTTTGAATGCTGATATCTTCCAAGTTATACGGTCAAACTTCATGAACTTTTTACCACATGATCTAAGACAAGTGAAGTACAAGATCCTATATTTATATTTTAAGAAAAATTCTTTTTTTGTTTTCTTGAGTGAATGTAGCAAAAATGGTAATTTTCAATGGTTTTTGACAAAAAATTGGCCTTGGGACTTCAAGGGTTATAGTAGTGAGGGACAACCTATTGTATCTATGTTGTAGGTGCCTATGTTATAAGCACCTTCCATGGTTATAGGATGTTTGTGTAATACGTGCCTAATTATATTATGGGTCTCTATGTTTTAGGTACCTATGTTAAAGGCACCTTCCATGGTTATAGGGTACGGTTTATATTATAAGCATGTATGTTATAAACACCTTCAATAGTTGTAAAATACCTACTTACACCTAGGGTCAAGGCTCATAGACTCGCATTTCTAGGCTCACATGCTACACTAATGATGGTAAATAGTGTTACTTACACTAATTGATTTAAAACATCCATAAGTTTTTACTCTTTCCCAACTATAGTACTAGTAGGATTCATACACTCAGTAAAAATATTCTTGAAGAGAAAAAACTTATAGCATTTCTAAAATAGTTAGTATGGGTAACACTATTTACCATCATTAGTGTAGTGTCGTTGCGTGGTTGGCAATGGGTGGTTCTACCATACCATGGCGGATAGACAAAGCAGAGACGAGCCCCACTGGTAAAGCTCTACCTTTACTTTACTTTAAGCCCACCTGAGGAAATCAGGGACATAACTCTACTCTACGAATTCACTMATGACGGCACCACACTCATGACAGCAAAGCAAATTGTCTTATTTTAATTTTTTTAAAATTTAAAATTTAAAATTTTAATTTAATTTAATTTTTAATATTTCTTTTTTCTTTTTGACCCAAATGAAGGCCCTGAGCACCTTCTTCGTCCGTCCATGGCAGCTTCGTTTGTCAACAGCCAGATCCTGGGCTTAACATACCGGACCTTAAATCCTCCATTCGAAGTGGGCCTAGCTGGCTGGAATTACCCTGGATAAAAACGCTGGGATTTTTTAATTTTCACGTAATTTTTTTTTTTTCAAATCCTGAATTCATATTTGCAATCAGAGACCCCTATACTAAACAGTGAAATTAGGTTGCCTTTGCAATTGGGTCGCCTTCCTCCAAGAAAGTGACTGTAAAAGCCATCAAGGTCAAAAAATATTTCTACAAATCTTTCTATTTGTACACATGGAATCCAAATACACCAATTACTAATTTAAAAGTAGGATATTTTTGTACATTAGCCACAAATATTTAAATAGTGTGGCATGTCGAGAAATTAGTGAGGGGCAACCTAATTTCACTATTCAGTGTAATTAACTGGAAATGCTGGAAACCATATCCTAGACACGGCTCAAAATAGAGTTTTTTTTTTTTTTACTTTTACCTCGGGTGAATCCTTCTGGGCCGCTTAATATAACATTCTTGACTGGCATGCAGTCCTCCCCCTAGGTGGAGATATAATGCCCTCCTAGATACCTGGGGAAAACAAGGTTATAATCCCTTCCCTGCAATTGGTTGGCCGTTTGGGAGAGAGTGGGTTGTCAGATTGATTGTCAGTCTGATTGGTTGCTGGAGGGCCAGATTTTGAGCAAAAAGGACCCCCAATGAAGGTGAAAAATGTTATGCTTATAGTAGTTTATTATTATCAGCAAGGACTGATATTTGTGCTTGCTAATAAGATATATAAAAGACCCTGCCTAGTGAGGCTACTCCTTTCCAGTAAGATACTACCCAAGGCCACCGAACTTCCTTCCTTCCTTCCGGAAGTCCAAATGGCGGGGGGCTTCGTTCGTCATTGGGGGTCTTTTGAGGAAGAAAAAGAGACTCTCCCGGAGACTTGCCCCCAGAAAGAGCTGCACACCAGCGGACTAATCCAACGACCACGAAGGAAAAAGGAGAGAGCTGGGGCTGCGGGGCAGGGCCGACTCACGTGGGGGCCTGGCTTGCAGCCACACCGCACCAGCGGCCCGGACCACTGCAGGCAGGCAGCCGTTAAGTTAGAAGAGGGAATTTGTTAATAAGCTTAATAATAAGTAGGGTCACCAAATGAGAAATGAGAGCCAGTGGCTTAAATTTCTTGACCTTAATTAGGATTGGAGACATGTCGTTCACACTGAGGGACACCAGGGAGGGCCGAAGAGGATCCCCACAGCAACATGGGGAAGCAACACTTCAAACTTCCTGTGCCATCAACCTCTAAGGGCCTCTTGCCATGTGAGTCGGGTCGGTGCAGCTTCTGCGGGGAAGCTACAGTGCCAATTTTGGAATTGTCCTGCTATGTGGACCGGTTGGGTGGGGGAGAGAGCGACTAGAAATGGCACACGTAGTGGATTCCCTTCAAGTTGACCAATCTCCACCACTCTCCACCAATGGGCTTGTCCACCGATATTGGTGAAGCTTGCAACCCGACTTCTCCACTCACCGAGGCCGGCAAGACAATCGGTGGTCACTTCTTGTCTTTTAGTGCTTTTTCCACCGGACCGATGTACATGGCAGGAGGCCCTAAGGTAGAAGCATCTAAAACCGACACGTGTTACAAACTTGTAGATCTTGAGGGTAGCTATAGAATAAAATGATGTGTGCTTGTTAGGAAATGGAAAAGGAAATCAACAAAATTGTTTTCATATTTTTTTGAGCTCGTATGAATATAATACAAATTTTCGAAAACAACTATGTAGATGCATCTACTGTAGACACTAGACTAACACCAAAGTGGGCACGGAAACACCCAAAAGCGACATACTCTAAACTTGGATCTCAAGCGGGTGATTGCCACTTCTTGATAGGCTGTCAACTTCTTGGAACCCCACCTGTCTACTTTGGGTCACTTGCGCTTGGATTTGGGTCCACTTTCACTTGGATTTGGCTCTTTTTCTAGCTGTCGCGGAACGATTGCTGTTAGTTTAAGGTGTACCTACCTTAGATGGTTTTGACTATGTTTTCACCAAAAACGTTCAAAAACTGCCATTTCTAATACAAGTACCACATTTTAGAGAAAAAAAAACATTTTTTGACACATGTAACCGTAGGATCTTGTAGCACGCATGCTTGAAAAGATGTGGAAAAAGTTTCAGAAGATATTAGCGTTTGAATCGACAAAAATCAATTTTTTGGCCTTGCGAAAATCCAGGCAGTTGTACTTCATAAGGTCACATTGCATGAAAAAATGTCCAAAATGGTGGTTACACTTTGGATTCATTCTTCAAGGCAATTTGGTTACACTCTTGAAAAATTTCAAAACATTTGGAATTGTACAACATATAGGAAAAATGTAATAAGTAGAAAGAAGTAGAAAATGATTCAAAATACTAAATTGTAAACAATTTATTTAAGGAATTGAAAAATGACAATCCCAATGGCTAAGATGTTGTAATAAGCAACTTACACCTATTGTTTTTTCATTTTTTTCCAAAAATATTATAAATTGAATTAAATAATGGGTTTTAAACTTTTTTGTAGAGTAGAGAATCTATAACTATCCATAAACTACCCTAAACTAAAACTCCTTATAACTTTTGACTCGATGATCAAAATAGAATGATTCAAAGCTTTCCACTTAGATGTAAATCTAGAGAACCAATTTCATTTTTATTTATTTTTAAACCAATTTTTAAAGAAGTTTTTTTTGCTGCCAAAGTTGCCTACCAAGCAATGAAAACTACATATCATACAATAACTTTTTAACTATATAGTCAAAAGTGTTGTTGGGCCTTAAAGCTAGTCCTCAGGCACACGTTTTGTGAAAACTTCAAAGAAAAATGATAAGAATTCCATTTGCAGTGAGCTGCCCAAAATAGTTGAGTTGCCAAAAAACAAAGTTTGAGCATTTAGGGGTTAATCTTCTTTTGACAAAGAAGATCAATGGGGCAAAACATTTAAAGTGTTGTTTCCCTGTGTTGCTATGGGGATGCTCTAAGAGCCTACTACCATATGAATAAGGTAGGAAAATTTTCCCGGGAAAGCTATAATGTCAAACATGAAATTTTACTACTATGTGAATTGGGTGGGTGGGGAGAGATCAAGTAAAAATGCCACTTATGGTGAATCCCTTCAAGTTGACCAATCTCCACCAATGGGCTTGTCCACTGATATTAATGAACCTTGAAACCCTATTTCTCAGCTCACCAAGGCCGGCAAGACAATCGGTGTTCACTTCTTGACTTTTAGTGCTTTTTCTACTAGCCCAACTCACTTGGCGGAAGGCCTTTATAAGCCCTTAACCAATTTTTTATTTTTTTTCATTTATTGTAGGCAGTGCCAATTGCGGTCTACACTATTTTGGAGAAGCTATTTACATCCATAAAATAGATGAAACCTACATTATATGTATGGAATTTTTTTTCATCCAAAATAGTGTACATTCATTCAAACTAGAGTGGTATGGTCCTAGGATGTGGCAACTTTTTATGGTTTCATCCACTATGAAAGCAAGAATATATCACCAAAATATTCCGTGAAAAACAAAATTATTGATTTCTAGCAACATATCACTCAATAAAAAAACTTGCCCTTAAATCCTGAATGTCCTGATTCATTTCCAAAATTGACGATTTTTGAACTAAAGTCAATGCAATTTTGGCTTGGTCAATCTCATGATATCACATTGGTAATTTTAGAAAACTATGTACTTTAGTACCATCAAATCAAATCCTTAGATAAAACAACAACTTGATGTAGTATCTCCACAAATTAGAAGAAGTTTCATTCAAGTAGGTAGGAGTATGAAACTTTAGTTTCAATCTGTTCATTGTCTAAAAACTAGACATTGGAGCCCTTCAGGATGAATTCTTAAACGGTGCCAAGGCCATTTTCTAGTTGATGAATGAGAGCATCTTTCAAGGTAGGAGAGAACTAGTTCAACGATTCATCCTTGGAACATTGTGTGAAAGGGGTGATCTTCTATAGTACTTTGATTTCCCATGCTTGCTTTTGAAATTTTAAACCAATGATTCTCACAGTATCAGAATTCATGATTTCTACGGTGACCTCCCCAACATTTAAAGGTTAATTTCTAAAGTCCAAAGGCCATTTTTCTGTCAAAAACCATTCAGAACTACCATTTTTGCTGCGTTCGCCCAAAAAAAAAAAAAAAAATTTGAAAATCTAATCGTAGGATCTTGTATTTAACTTGTGTGAGATTACGTAGTAAAAACTTCATGAAGTTTGACCATATAGATTGGACAATATGAGCATTCAAAGTTGAAAAAGAAAGTTTTTTTGAACACTGGCCTGCTATTTCAAATGACTTTGACCACCATTTGTAGAAATTTTATACACTGTAGACTTTGAATTTGAAAAATATTCTGTTGAAGAATTGAGTTGAAAGTCTAGGAAAAAAATTTAGAAAAAACCACTTCATTTCCATTCTTTATAAAATTGTTAAATAGAAGTAGATCCAAGATTGAATCAAAAGCTAATTGGTTCTAAGATGGGATTAAAACACAGTAATCCCAATGGTGAGATTGTTTTGGCAAGTAAACTTAACCTTGTCCAACAATTCTTTTTGGAAAATTGTGAAAATTGCATTCGGAAATGAATCCTATAAGTTATTTTTTCAAAAAGATGTTTAGATTGCCCGAAAAACAAGATTGTCCATAACTTTCTCATTAGTGGTCCAAATAGAATGAATAAAAGCTTCATATGTAGACAAAAATACATCATTTCAGAAGAAATAAATTTATAAATTTTTTTTGACTTTTTGCAATTATTTTTGTGATGCTTGCCGAGTTTGTTTTAGTTTTCTTGTGTACAACTTTTTCCCCCGGTCACCAATTGAAATAAAAATTATATTCCCACATAGCTAATCAATTTTTCTATCTTACGAGAAACTTTCAAAAGTTTCATAAAAAATCGAGGTCATAGGAACTTGCCCAAATCCAATTTGTCCCCCAAGGGGACACTGGAACTTTAGGGATTAAAATAATTCAAGAGTACTCATTGGAAGTCAAATTACTATAGAAGATCTCCCCTTTTGACACAAAATTCCGTCAATGAATAATTGCACTTTTGTCCTAAACAAAGTTTTTTTTTTTTTTTTTGACACAAGTAAAGGTTAACTTTATTGCAAGAATGATGAAATACAAGGCCCGAACCGCAAGCAACTTGGGACAAAAGAACAACAAGAAAGATAAAGAGAGAGTGAGTGAGAAAGAGGAGAGGGGAGAAGAAGGCCGTGACAGTAGCCACAATGCTTACAGGGCAAGCTGCCCTCAAGAGGCTGCCCCACCTCAATTCAAGCCATCTAAGGAGGTTGGAAGACAAAGCCTGCCATGGAACCCGTGAGTGCCTACCGCGGCTTGTCATCACTCATAACCGCAAAAACCTTGTTCCACATCCATTTACCTACAAAACGCTCTCTTGCAACCTCCCACTGGTCGGGATGCCGTTTGGGCAACCGACAAGCTGTTGTCCACTCCATCTGCCCCTAGTCCACCAAGCCATGCCTGATGCACTGTTGGAGCTTTGCTGGTCGCCACTTGATGTCATTAAACACCGTGTCGTTGCGCTCAATTCACAACATCCAAAGCACCATCGTGCAAATAACCATCCATGTGCTATTCACCACCACACTTTTCGAGGGATGCCCTCTAAAATAATCCCTTGCTTCCATGTCAATGGCCTCCAAGGGCCTCTTGCCTTTTTGGTAGTAATAAGGACATTCATAATATGAATGCTCCATTGCCATGCCCGTTGCGCCAGCTCGCACTCTCAAAATTTATGTAGAACATACTTGTGTGTCTAATGTAAACACATGAGACATGAAGTATCTATGGCATGGTGAATCCTACCTCGACAGGCATTCACAACCACTATCCAATGCCACACTAACCACAATAAGCCAAATTCTTTTGGTGTGCTCGTATTGTATCACGTAATGTTCCAACGTAGGCGCTGTGAGTGGGGCAAAACCCCTTGCCACTTGTGGGCCACAACATCGTGGATTATGTGTTTTTTAGGCAACAACTCGCAGCCTATTTTGGAGTCGTACTTCAATAGGGGAATTAAGCCTTGCTGCCCTAGTTAGCTAAACTTAGTTGGGTCCCTATTTGAGTTGGTCAATGCAGCCATAGTATAATGAAATCGGATTGCACGTTTGTAGCTGCGGCTAATATCACCCCCCTACACCATGTGAAAGGCCCATGTGCAACAAAATTGAAGCCCATGATCTTGGATTTGTGTTGTTGTTGGCCCCCAAGGGATTAATGTATTGGACACATGTTTCACTTTGCGGAAGTAGACCCCTGTTGGAAGGACCCAGTCTCGACTAGGGCTACCTATTGTGACGTCAATAATGCCAAAGACACAAAGCACAAAGACTGGGTAGAAGTTATCTGGGGTACTAAAAAACCCAATCCATTCATCTTCGTGAGGAGGTGGAGATTCTGAGGATATAAGGGTTCTCCAGATGCGACAAAGAGATTCCATCAATGCTTCCCAAGCCCCGGCGTTGCTAGGTAGCAGACCAAAGCAGAAGGTGGTTTTGTCGTAGAGAGGAACTCGTGCCCTTTTCTTGCATCTTCCACCGTCTGGGAGTCCTGCCCTGTGGAGGATTGAGGCTCGTGTCCTAGAGAAGCCCGGACCAATTTGAGATGAGTGGTTACTTTGACCACCAGAGAGAGATTTGCACAGCAACTTCTTGGGCAAGGAAGATGCAATTATAGTGACCCTCACAATATCTTCTCAACATAAACAACCTCTACAAATTCTAAACAACATATGGGCCTTCTATTGAAAGACACAAAGTACTTAAACATTGCAAACACTGGCCACATCTCATTGAAGGATATTTTCACGTCACTCATTGCATTTCACGTAGTCTCTGTCATGTTCAAATACAAAATTTTGTAACAAGAGTCTCCAATTCTGAGACAACTGAAATTGCCTACTAGTGCGATTTTGATTTTTACATATTTATGTGCAATACACTGTATGCAATTCCGATTCCAATTCCAAATGCATATTCATAATTGTTGTTGCATGACCACATACTTCTTGTTTCCTTGCTAAACTACACCAAAACTCATACCTCATTCCTTGCAATACTCACTACTTTTGTACTAGTATTTTTAGGTCTATCYWGCTTGGAATTGGCCATGCTTGGAAATCSGACATTGTGTTTACTTCCGCTACTACGGGTTTAWTTGCACCTTGACATGTGCTTCCASCAATTCCCTTCAAACATCCAAGACYTGYCAACATGATATCACATTTTAGTTTGTTGACACCTTCTACTTCTTTTTCATTGACCACATTCCACCCAGACTTTCATCCACATATTGCACACATGAAAAAGACTCATGTGAGAGCAATGATTGCTTAATTGAAACTTACTACACTTCTGTAACAAATTCTTCTAAAATGTATTGAACAAATAATATTTCATTTAGTATATGTTCAGCGCATTCTTTTCTACCAAGTAGTACCTGCTACGTCAACTTCTATATTCACAAGCCTTTGAAGCCAATATCTCTTCTTCCAGCAAGAACGGCTATCTTTGGCCTTTCCATTTGAATGTCCCCATGGCACCCTCTCACTTCTATTCCACATACAACCTTCCAATCTCCTCCATTATTCTTTGTTCTTTCAAATTTGTTTGAAAAGAAGACTTGTTGACATTGTGTGGAAAATGCAAAGGAGTTTGGCCCCAAGGTCAACGGGCTAGAGAAGTTGGCAACCGTGAATCCGTACTTCTCATGGACTACTTTTCCATTCATTGCACCTTCTTTTGCTTCCACCCAAGAACACACAAGAACAACACAACAATGACTACGATAATTTAATTCCAAAATCTCCTAAATCCAACCTACATATTCGGTGCTCTCCCATTGCTTCAACTCATTCAATGAACCCCGTGTTGTATGTCGCAGCACAGAGGTTGCAATTCCACTATCACAAGTAACTTTCTCTTCCTCCGCACTTTGCACACATAAATGGGTGATTGCATGAAACATCGTGCAGTTTTGGTAGCGTTTGGCATAGTACTCATGTTTTTTTCGGGAGTACTGTAAAATTAGAAAAACAATTTTTAAAAAAGTGTGACGCAAAATAGTACTAGTCTTTCATGCTTTCACCCAAATGCATTCCATGAGCATACATGGCTCTATAAGATGTTGCTACTTTCTCAAGTAGCCTTGATGCCTGTATCACATCATTCGAGGGACTATTTGGTCCACCTCTAGCTGACTAGCTTTCTCTACTTCAACTAATAGTCACTCTGTAAATGAAGGTAGAGCTCCATATTCCTCTGGATAATGTACAACACAATTTCTACCAAAACGGCATGTCTGTTCCTGATTGAAAGCACGTCGGGATGCAACCTTGTCCCTATATGCAACGTTGTACAACTTGCTCCACAACATAAAATTTCAGTAGATTTGTTCTAAACAATCAATGTCTTGGTAAAAACTATGTCATTTGTATTACATTTTAAAAATGGCCACCACAACCACATGCTCTCCAACATAGTCTTCCTTCTGACTTTTGTACTACTTCTCCATTCACTTAGTTGTTGTTGGCTACATCACAATGCATGAAATTCAAGCTTGTAGTATTCAATATATATATGTCAAACTTGCTTTTATTATTTCCTGAATAAACACATTTAAGGCACTTGCAAAAAACACTGTTTAAAAACAACCTCTTCATCCTTAGACATAACAATTTCTTAACTAAATATGCATGCTACCATGTTCAACAATGTCTTCCCTACTTTAGCAAAAGCATCACATGATTGAACTCTTGTCACCCTTCACAACAAAGCAAAATGATAGAACACTCACTATCTCCATTCGTCCAAGTCCACATAATTGGACAACACAAATTGTCTTCCCACTCTAAGAATTTTGTAGACATTTCTCTGGCCCAACCGCTTCCTTGTACTACTTCATCGTTCATTCTTTACTACTCTTTGTCATCCCACACTCGGAGTCTTGTGCCCTAAAAGCGTTGCAAATATTCTGTACAATATCCTAAAGTCTGAGACATGGCATCCCCCTCGCCATGCTTGCCTCAAGTCAAGCATATTCTTTGAGAGTTTTCATGTAACACTCTACTAGGTACATCCAATGACAATGCACAGGTCTACAAATATACAACTCCTCCACTAGGTGCATCATCAAGTGTGACATGATGTCCATGAAGGTTGGAAGAAATTCCTTTTCAAGCATGCAAAGGGCGTCCACAGCATCAATCCAATCAGCATTTCTAGCAATAATTTTAATTTCTCGACCACAGTCTTTGAAGAACTTGGCTGACTTTCATTCAACTGTACGGACATCTTCACTCAACATGCTCCGCAATGCCAGTAGTAGTACCTGCATGTGAAAATTTCATCATTTTGTTGTTGACTTCTGAAAATGTTTTCATTCACATAATCTCAAAACTCAAAACTTCAAATTCAGGTTCAGGATCCATTTAAATGGACTTGAACACTACAGGCTTCATTTTCCAAAACAACAATATATCTTATTATACAATTTTTTTTCCATTACTTCAATCAACATTAGTTGTTATGTTCTTGACATTAAATAGTGCCCATGAAATGGGTCCCGCAGGATAATGTTTGAGGGTAAAAGTGAAAAAAAAAACCCTACATTGAACCGTCATTTGGGGATGTTTTCAACCTCTCCTACCTAATTTGGGGTGACTAATTGCAAACCTGGATTCAGAAATTGCAAAAAAAACGTTGTGCAAAAAATGAAAAATTCCTCTATTTTCCCTATGATAAATCTAGCTTGTGGGGCTCATTTCATGGGCACGATTTATTGTTTTGCTTATCTTAGACATGATGTTTAACCATTTCACAATGGATCACGTCCTTTAAGAATAAATCATGGATCTATTTGGGGATCCTACGGCTATGAGCGATTTAGGGTTTAGGGATGACCCATTGGTTTTTTTGTCTTGTTTTTCAAAAGAGCCGCGCATATGAGGTCGGATGAGGGCGCTATAAGGGTTGGAATCCTCACAAGCGGAACCCCACCCACAAACCTCCCGCCACAGCATTTGTCTGCCGATGGTCCTGAGCATCGCCTGTCCTGCCACTTTTCCGTCTTCGACTCCACCTGCCATTCTTGCAAGCTCCTTTTGCTATGGAGATAAAACTCGGGTGGATGGTGGGGTGTGCATAACATTGTTCACTACTTGACCTTCTTCCTCCAACTGGAGGTATCTTTCTTCCCCTAGATACTTGGAGAAGAATTTTAGTTGTAAGACAGAAGCTCCCATTAGAAGCTGGAGTAGTAATTTGGCCCAACTGGAGGCCAGATGAGGCCAGTTCAGCTAGCAATCCCATCCCAACAAGGTTTCTCCACCACCTACTTTTTGTCAGTTAGTACTCCATGTAGTAGTGTCTACACGTCTGGTGTCCACCTGGCCACTTGCGGCAAGTTAGTTGTATTTTCATTTTCTAGTCATTTAGTTTGTGCCAAAATATATACACTCCCATAGTGTACCAGTTGGGCCATCAAGGTAATTAGTAACTTATGTTGGCTGCCCTTAGAGTAACGATCTTCCATCAAGCTAACTAATAATGCTGGTTTTGTTATCACTGAAGTACAATATTATAAGTGAAACTCATAGTTGAAAAGTCAATATCAATTTTTTTTTCATTTTTTTTATAATAAAATAAATAAATAAAAAAGTATCAATTATGTTTGTCAGTATCAAATAGTTAGTATGAATTAGGCTACATTACTGATTTTGTTTTGTTTAAGAAAAAAGTAATGAAAACAAATTAGTAATATCAATTAGCATGAGTCCAKATCAATTATGTTTGTTACTCTTGAAAAGATGTGGGAAACATTTAACAAAATCCTATGGTGCACATTGCAAGATATTAGTATTTGGATTACCCAGTTTTTTTGTTTTGGGCCCTACAAAAAATTAGGCAGCTGCACTAAACAATATCACATTTGTATAAAAAATTGTTCCAACAACATAGTAATTCTTTAAATTAATTTGTGAAGGCAATATTGTTACATGCTTGAAATTTTTTAGATCATTTGAAATTGCCCAACGTATGGAAAAAATAGATAGTAGAAAGGAGATAATCATTCAAAACACTAAATTGTTAAGAGTTTATTTATGGGATTGAAAAATGCCAATCTCCGAGGTTGTGATGTTGCAATGAACAATATACACCTAATGTTTTTTGTATTTTTTCCAAATTTATTGCAAATTGAGCTATATAAAGGACTTAAAAGTTCATTTTGTAGTAAAAATTTCATAGCTACTAGCAAACTAAGACTCCTCATAACTCGCATCTCGTTTATCAAAATGGATTGATTAAAAGATTTTCACACACATAAATCCTGAAAATCAATTTTATATTTTTATTTCTTGAAATAGCAATTTTTAAAATGAATTTTTGGTCTATCCCGGGAGCAATGAAAACTACATATGATGCAATATTTTCTTAACCATATAATTCAAATTTATTGAAAATTATTGGGCCCTGAAACTACTCCTTGGCACATGTCAAAATTTCAAAAATAAATAAACTAAAACCTGCATGCCCAAAAACTAAAGCCTTTGTTCCCAAAACCCTTGAATAATCTGCAAACATGACTAGGGGCTTCAATTCATTTCAATGTATAAGGTAGGAGGTCCATAAAGCGCCCATCTAAGGGATGAAGCTGAATTTTGGCAAGGTGAACTACTTGAAGTAATTTTCAATAAATTTTCCTTGAAAGACAAGTAAAATTTGCATCTAACCCAAGTTGTTTAATATTTTTTGGAGCTTTTCGGAATTAGTTATGAATTTTTGAAGTTGCAAAAAAGTGCATTTCAAAGGGCTCTAAACCCAATCACCTCCTCAAATGTAGACTACTTGTACATTGGAGAGTGAAAAATGTACCACCAGAGCCTGATTGGTTTTAGAACCTACTCTAGTTTAGAACCTCCTACCTCAATACTTTAGTTACTTGACTTGAATTTCATTTGAAATTGAAGCTTCATTCACAGTAACTACAGTGTGGGAGCCAACGAATCCACTTCAGGGCGGGTGCCGGATTCCACGGAGCAAGTGCCCTGCTTTAGGTAGGCATGTACACTTAGAGCTGGTTGCCATTGAGTTCCCGGAGCTCCTGGTTCGGGAGGTCCAGGCGGGTTCCATTGAGGCTGGAGCTCCGGGCACCCCTCTGGCCAGACTTCAAGCTTCAAGCCCTTGCAAATCAGCTTTGCGGACCTGAACAGCCTGGACCATGGGCCAGAGGCTTTAATTTTGGAAAACTATAGGCAGCCTGTTAGAGATTTATTGCAGAAACGATGCAAATATCTCGGGGAGTCAATTGCAACAACCCAGCATTCTATGATTTCCGGTTGCGCCGGTTCTCAATGGAAACCTCTTGAAGGTCCAGACCTTCAACCCCTCTCCGACCGTTGGAGCTTCGGGAACACAATGGCAACTGGCTCTTAGTATTGTAATTTCTGCTCCAACCCCGCCCTAGTAAGTTCTGACACTGGGGAGCTCTGCTTTCAGAGGGAGCAAAAAGGACTCCAGCGTTGGTTAACAATGTTATGTATGAACAAAGAAATAGTGGAGCACAGTCATCGGAGAACAGTGACTTCGATAAAGTGATGCAGTAAAGAGCATGCGCACCACTTTGTTCCCTATTCCAACTCCTCATCCAAATAGATAGGATAGGGAACAGATTGCCCACTAGTCCTTTCCTATCAAGCAACTGCATGAAACAAAATGACCCTTATTTGTTGTATAGACACCAAATTGGAAGAAGTTCCTAAGCTTGAGCATGAAGAACATGGGGAAAATGATGTGGATTAATGTTTTGGACTGTAAGGGTTTGTATATGTGAGACTAAAAAATAATGTTTTCATTTATTTCCAAATTTTCCTCATTTAAAAAAAAAAATACATGTTATTATTACATTATTCCCACATAGATTCATTTTCAATCTACTGTAATCATAATTATTCAATTTAACTTTATCCTAAGGCACAATAATTAGTAAGTTAATTAGTATTTCAAGCACACTTAATTAGTAACAAAAGCACACTAATTAGTAGGTCAAATTAGTAAGTCACCCATCAAAATMAAAAAGAATTGAGCCCCATCATTAGCCCACCTACCATCACTCACAAGTTCAGAACTGTGATGCATAACTTCAATCCAGACAGAATGCTGATAGTTACACATTTACTAGTGCCCAATGGTCAAGAACAGTAGCTTTAGATAAATAAGAGGCACTTTATGGGAAAAACCAAGATACAGGTTACCGTTTCCCAATCCCCTATCTCCCATCTAATTTGGGGAATTAGGTCCCCCAAATTTTAGAGATATAGGCTATTGGTGGGAGGGTTCTTCTCTATCCAGATGAATTTCATCTGGATAAAAATAGGGAAACCCATGGCATTGGTGGGCATGCTCTTAGAAGGATTGTGTAAGGGCATCAAGTCGTAGAATTTGTGAGGGCTGCACGATGAGGGCTGCTGTGGGCAAACCTGAGCTTCACGGCCCTCATATGCGACGTCGCATGGGCTCCATAAGGCTCATGTGTGCGGCCCGATCTCTCATCGTGTGTGCAACCTTGTCTTGTTTTCTCTTTCGATCTCTCATGCACCTCATCTCTCGAGARTTGTGTGTGTGGGGTGCTACCCGACAAGTCAGTGTAGTGGGGCCGAGCTTCTATGTGTAGAGGTGAGCTTTATCACTAGGAGGATGCTTTGGTTTAGGTGGTTGTCTACTGTTTGGATTAATCTTGCGATCGTGTCTTTGATTGGGTGCTAACTCCAAGGTGGATGCAGGTTGTTTACTTCAAGACGGGTACATATGGACCTATTATGTTTTCTACTACCCCTGATGGAAGGATTGATTTTTCTATACTTGGAAATCAGTTCGGGTTGGATCCATTGTCTATTAAATTGAATGGAGCTGTAATGACTATGGATGGATTGAAGTCAGAAGGTAATTGGGAGCACATCAAGGTGTTTTTTGAACAGATGGGATTACATKTCGGAACRAAAGATGATYYCRTTATGGTCACTRGTGARGCTCCCGTTTGTGCTTTGGATTGTACGACACAAAYTGGTTAAGAAGTTGGGTATTTAAGGTCTCACAAGGGTTACACTTCATTGCAGATGTACGTTCATTTACTCTGAGAGGTTGGCTTAGTCAAWTSYTGCRAAACGGTATARATTCCTTTCGTGCATAGGGCRGGCCTCGAATGGATGATTATAACCGTTCACCCAGTGGCCGCACGACGTTGGGATATCTTGCTAGATATAAGACTGTATGTTGCAGCTCAAGACGACAAGGATCCAAAACATGCACCATTTATCGAGGAGTTGTACTTCTTAGGATCAGGCAAAGGATCTATTTCGCACAGATACAATACTATTTTGGGCCGCGTGGGTTTTGTTRTTCTAGGCAAAACATTATCTGTTAAACTACAACAACAATCAAGATCCTCATYTCTGAGGATTGATATGAATGCAGAGAATTCTGTAATGCTCTTGGCATCCGATAGACTAGCTCGGTSTGACATAGAGCTGATATTGGACARTCRAACTTTCTCAATAGTGGAAATGAAGCGACCCTCGGTGTTTAGGACAGGTGTGGATGACAAGTGTCCCAGCTTATTTGAGGCTTACGAGGACATGAGAACGGAATTACYAAGATTTCCTCGATCTCATATTCTAGTCTAGTCTATTTTGCAACTCTACAGGTACCTAGTAAATAATGGGTTGGGGTATGGAATTATCTTGTCGTTGGACTTGTCTTATTTTGTGCGTCGTGAGGATGATACCTTACTCATATATGAAGCCATCACCGGGGGAGATAAGTTACTCAGTGCAGTTGCATACTTCATGCATCGAGCAACCAATGATGGTGGACCTTTCCCTTTTATAAAAGAAGGTATGCTTACTCACTTGTTTTGAAGTATTGGCCACTGTATTTGGCGCAAACTCTTGATTGAATGAGAGCATTACCTAGTATCAATGTTGCATATGTTGAGGCTTCCATGTGTCCAGGTGTTTATAGGCTTATCTTTGTTGTAGGATAACAATTCTTCAAGAATTCTTTCCTGAGCCCAAAGAAGTGAGAGAAAGCCAAGAATGTAACGATCCTTCATATCCGGCCAGTGAAGTCGATTCAGGACCCTCTCATAACATTCATGCGAGACTTTGGTATGTGTCATTATTTGTTTGCCACACTTGTGGTGAAGTTGGAGGACTGAATGATGTTTAGTCCTAGTCTTTGTCTAGTGGAAGTCAATAAATAGGTATCAATGTTGTATTCTCACTCGTTTTGTATAAATTGTGCCATTGTCAAAGTTCTTCACCTGAGGGCCGTGCCTGTAGCCATGGACGGTATGTGGCATGTTTCAGCACCCAATACCTATCCTATCTATCTACTTCTCATGTAGTCTGGTGATACAAGGTGCATAATATTTCTTGCAGGAGTGGAAAAGTTTTTGTTGCTTTGCGGGAGACTCCTACCTCACATTTGCATTTGTCAGCGCATCCCTTTGCGACAGGATGGAGTGGAAGCCTTGTTCGCGGCACATAATTATGAGAGTCACCGTGTTGCAGTGAAACTTGCGCCATTTGGTTCGGACCGGGCACATGTGAGACTTCTTACTCCTGGTGGGATCCAAGTCTGGGAAAGTTTTAAATTCATCTCTGTTGACTTGTGTTATTTTTTTGTGTGTATAGGCTCTCTGTATTGAGATAATGGTCTATGACAAGCTCAAGAAGTACTGGGGAAAATATGTACCAATGCTTGTATCGCATGGAACTACTACGGGTTGCAAAGTTGTGTACATTGCTACACAGCTCATCCATGGTCATGCACTTGGAATTGGTAGGTTACATGATTGGCTTGCTTCTACTTTGTCTGTCATTTTGTTGTTTAACCCCTAAAGGTCTTTGACTATGCTTTCACCAAAAACGCTCCAAAACTGCCATTTTCTAGTGCAAATACCAAATTTTAGAAAAAAAACATTTCTGGACAAATGTAACCATAGGATCTTGTATCAAAATACTTTGGGAAGATGTGGAAAAAAATTCAGATTTTTTCACCTTGTGGATTGCAAGATATCTGCATTTAAAGTGACAAAAATTCTTTTTGAGCCCTACGAAAATCCGGGCATTTGCACTTCAAAAGGCCACATTTGTATGAAAAAATGTCCAAAATGGTTGTTACTCTTTGGATTCATTCTTTAGGTCAAGTTGGCAACACTCTTGAAAATTTTCAATTCATTTGGAATTGTACAACATGTAGGAGAAAAATAGTAAGTAGAAAGAAGTAGAGAATGATTCAAAATACTAAATTGTTAMMAWTWWTTWWKRAATTGAAAATTGCCAATCCCAATGGTTGAAATGTTGTAATAAACAATCCACACCCAATATTTTGATTTTTTTTCAAAATTATTGAAAAATGAGTTAAATAAAGGACTTCAAAGTTTATTTTAGTGTAGAGATTCCATGATTGCCCGCAAACAAAAACTCTTCATAACTTTTGACTCRTTGATCAWAATGGAGTAATTCAAAKCTTCTCATGTACTTATAGTTGTAGATAATCATTTTCAAATTTTTAATTCTGAAAAAATTCATTTTTTCTTACCTGCCCTATCTGCCCGGAGATCAAAGAAAAGTACATGTATTGCAATAACTTTTTAAGCATGTAGTCAAAAGTCATGAAAATTGTTGGGCTTTTAAGCTACTCCTTTGACACATGTTGTATGAAAATTTCAAAGTAAAAAACTATAAACTCCATTTGTAGTGAGCTGCCCAAAATCGCTATGTTGCCAAAAAACACAGTTTGGTCCTTCAGGGGTTAATCCTCGAAGGATGGACTGGTGGCCATGGAAATCATGCATTTTTTATACTGTGTGACATCATCTACTTTGAAAAGCCAAATATCCTCATTGGAAGTAGAAGTACTAGAAAAGATCTTCCATTTCCACTCCTAATACCGAGGATGAAAAGTTGCAATTCTGTCCTACACTGTTTGATTCCTTGTCATTCATTAGATGCAAAACTTCTGCCGCGGCGTTGAAGGGTTAAAGCTTCAAGTAGTCTAGTAGGCTACTAATCCATTGGATGCACGGTTTGCAAAACTTTTGTATAGGGCAATGCTTGAGAAGGAGGGCATTGCGTGCAAAAAGGGCCGACAAGGAGGGCGGAGCCCGATGAAGAGGCACTCTTTTGCACGCAAATGCCCGACGACGAGGGCCATTGACCCGGCGTAAACCACTTCCGGGAAATGCAAAACTTTGGATGACTAAAAAAATTTGGATGAGAAATCCATAATGCCCGATTACGCAATTTTGTTCGCTTAATCAGGCATTGCGGGCATGAAACCCTAATTACTCTGTAGAATCCTTCTAGGCAATGAACGGCGCATTTCCGGGCAATGGTTTAGGACCCCAGAAGTGGTGAGGGCATCATTTGATGTACTAAATGTTGTGCATCCCTCTGGCATCCTTCATGGGAACATCTGGCGCGATAAGGTAGAACCACCTATAACTAACCAAATAAGGAATTTGGACAAATCTAAAGCAATGGAATGCAAGGTAAATATTTTTAGAGGTGTGTTGATAAAAATGATGAGGATTGCAAAAACTTTGGAATTTTTTTCGCATGAATTGAATTTAGTTGGAATTTTGAAAGACAAAAAGTGCTCCGGACCCATAGCCGATCACTAGATCTTCCACTTCCGATCATTCAAAAAACTACTTTTCCACTCATTGCTTCCTACTTTTTTTTGCACTACTTTGGAACATGTATCATGGACTTTTAGTCCCAACTTTGAAAAGATGAACAAAACTCATTCTAGGCTTGGTTGGAAATACGTCAATCTATGGTTGGTAATGGGGCACTGGTTGGTAATGGGTGGTTCTACCTTAACATCTTGGTTGTCCGGAGGGGGAAGGGAGGTATTCGTTTCATAGATTTCGGATTTTCTCGTCCCATCACCAGCTCTAAAGATTGTAAGAAAGAGTGGGCACAGCTGCTGAATATAATACGACACTGTTCTGAAAGTTCTCATTGGTTCCCTGCAAATTTAGGGGAAAGAGGTCTGGGTCATCTCACTGAGTCTGTAGTCAGTGAACCCGTTACCGTCTCGGGGCCACTGGCCAGGCAAAGATCCACCAAAATATCAAGTTTTCTGAGGCTCGGCCTCCCAGAAAGAGTTGGTATGTCGGAGGTGTCATGAGGTGTCATGAGGTGTCATGAGGTGTCATGAGGTGTCAGGTGAAATTTTGTGTAAAAAGGGGAGATCTTGCACATAAGTTTGACCTCCAATGAGTGCTCTTCAATTTGAGTATATCAACACCGACCAAAATGAGGAGTTTACAGGGTACTGTAGGCTTTTAGTGCCACCTCTTCATGCCCATTCGTGCTACGTGGATTTGTGCAAAGTCAACACTGAACAAAATGACAATTACAAATACACCAATCACAGAGTAGGATTCGCTTGTTACCKGAGMCTTGTCGCGTTGGCATATGCAATGCAAAGTGCTCCTCTGGCATCACTTGATTCTCTTGATTCTAACTAAAAACAGGTTCAAGGGTTGAATTTTTGCTCAATTTGCAACCAATAGTATCCTTAAAGAACAGTCAGTTTGACTATTTTGCCCACCCAGTTGACTAATCTTGCCCTACTATAGAGCAACAACAGCAGCGTCACGCCAGAAAAGTCTGAGATCCTGATCCTACTTACCAAATATGGTCCTTCTCAGATCACAGTATTTTACGACAGTCATCTCAGTGTCCAGGTTTCCAGCTTACAAATGTAACTATATGAATTCATTATGAAGAATTATTTCATACAGTAAGTTGTCTACTAGCTATAGCTAAGACAGAGGGTGGATTGCTTCCAAGTTCCAATGACTGAGAAAAATCCATTGATGAAAAGAATCAGATTCAGTCCTTCTTGACAATCAATGTGGCATCATGCTCTATGAGCTGTACATTGATGCAGAACACATTATGTAGGGCATATGCAAGGCAAAGAATGACCAGAGAATCCAAAAATCTATGGATCTTTGCAATTGACTCAACTAATTTCTGTAGATGCTAACCACAAACAGCAGGGGTACAGGAACCGAAGGGCCAATGGTGTACCCAAGAATCACGCAAAGTATGAAGCCGATGAAGTCAAATCGGAAAGTACCTACACAGGCACAGAAAGYTCAGATTTTACATCCATTAAAGATTATTTTCATGACTAAACTAAATAGTGAAATTAGGTTGCCTTTACAATTAGGTTGCCTTACCCCAAGAAAGTTACTCTACAAGCCATCAAAGTCACAAATATTTTTKCAAATAYTTYCATWTSTACACATGGAGGTTCTTGAGTTCCAACTACACCAATAACTAATTCAAMAGTAGTATTTTCTTGTACAGTTTAATAAAAAWTTATTTACTGTGGAATGTCGAGATATTAGTGAGGGGCAACCTAATWTCACTATTTAGTGTACTTCTTTAATTCAAAGAACCTGGAAAATCAAAAGAGGAAACCAGCTATCTCATTGCAAAACCAGATGCGCAAACAAACTGCATTTGAAATTTTTGATTAGCTGCATGGAAGTAGATTCGTCAAGTTTCGGAATATACCTCCAGTTGCTCATCACTAAAAGCTGACTTTTGGAAACTCCAAGTGTCAGAGTGGGTGCGTCGAAATTCAGCAATCGTCTTGGTCACAGTACTACGGATTGGTGATGGCTCACGATTGAATGCAATTAMTTGTGTGACCATCCCTGGCAACCAGCTGTATACAACAGAACATGAATTTTAGTGTGTAAACGCCTAGTAGTCCAAACACGGAATCATAAACCCTACGAGACGAAATGGCCAAAAGTGTCCGCCTCATATCTGTTGGAGTTAATTAAGGAAGCTTCCAGGAGGGTAACAAATGGTGTAAAAAAAATAATGTCCCCCACTTCTGAACAMTAAATAGATGTTTTTGAACTTACTATAATTGATTTATTAGCTTCCGAAGTGAACTGAAGGGTTGAATACTTTCCTATGAGATCCTTGACAACAGAGGACAGGGCACAGAACACCTACCTGGGCATGTCATATGGAACAGACAAGACGCAGGCTGCAAGCCCCAAGATAATGCCATGAAAAGCATTGGTGCTCAAGCCAGTTTCAGCTACTGCTCTTTTCCTGCAGATGTGTATACTTTTGTTAGTAACCAAAGGTAACAAAATGGTTGACYATGGAGACAAAATTATTCAAAAAATAACTAATTCTAAGGTTCGATTCCACTTTTTTTTTAATCGACTTTGTACCGATACCTCTGTCAAGCGTATGATTCTTAACTGTTTGCATCGAATTACCTGTTCTTTCTACCACCGAGTGAACCTTGGAGGGTTGTCACAGTTCTTGTGACTTGCTCACGGAAAGCCTTTGCCTGCTCACTGTCAGTTCCCTTGAGCATGCCTGATAAGGTTGTTGCTGCCGACTCCCTCACCTGTCAAAGTCGAGTTTAGCTAATGGATATCCAAACAAAGGACCTAACACGCAATAATAGACCTTGATAAAAACCAATTCAAGGATTGCGTACCTCAAGTTGAGGATCTGAGAGCAATTCCTGCACTCGCGTCCACAATGCCTCCGCAGCAGCACCTGCCAGGATGAAAGTGTGCCTGCAAAGGTAGAAACACAGTGACACCAATGGAACTTGAAATAATTGCGGAACTGCTTGTGCTTCAGTGTATACCAGAAAGAGGTTGGTTACTTGATAAGAAAACTTCATACTCATAGATGTTTCAGCACTACCACAGAAACCCTGACTGCTGAKTCAAGAATTCGAAGGTGACCCCCAAACGGAATTGAATGACGCAGAGGACATGAAGTAAAGAGTACACTACAACGATTAAGAGTATATTCTGATTAAGAAACGATGTCAATCTCGATACCTGTAGACCAAAGATTGTAGGAAAGTCAAAGCTGAAACACGSGTATGCCAATTCGTGTCAGTGGCAGCACCAAGTACCGCCGATACAGCACCACCTACATGCTCAGCGTCAAATGGTGCTGCAGAGTTCAAGTACTGCAGTGCCCTCTTCGCCAAAGCAGACAGCTCCTTGTCCGAGGATTCCTGCTCTCCACACAGACGAGAGATACAAATCTCATACAAACTGCATGATATTCCCAACAACAAGCAAATAACCTATTCTATGTTTGCATTCATTCATTCTTGACTTTAAAAAAAACAATCATCAACCCTAAATCCGCTTGGTTGCTTCTTTAGTCAAGACTCTGAAAAAAAMCCCATTGAAAAGGGCACATGTGAAGCTAAGAAGACGAGAAAAGTCTGTTTCACACCTGTATAGAGAGAATTGGCCGAAGAAGTCCAACAATGACGTTGTTGAGAGGCACGGCTCTGCCCGACCTCACGCTTGCAATCGCAAAGTAGAGAGTCTGGATTGTTTTCCCGTGTTAGAACAAGTTGATCGCAATTCGAGTTAACAACGACAGCCAGATGAACAGGCTAGGAGAAGATCAAGAAATGACTTGCAGAACTTACAGTCTCCATCCACTTCAAAGCAGCTTCCCCTTCACTGCCTTCGTCATCTTGATTGGAGCTGCTTGATGGACCAACGMCACCCAGAGCTGCCAAGGCTGTGCCTCCAAGAGATGGCCCAGTCCCAGCCTGAATCTTAGCCGCTGCAGCTGTTGCCCCCTCAACCATCTCAAAGCTCCATTTTTTAACACTATCATCCACTTTTCCGATGTCATCCAGAGTCGCTCCTGTTGAATTAACTCTCTCGTGCAACCTCAAGAAGTGTTCCAGGTTGCTAGCCACAACGCACGTTAAATTTCCTACTCCTTGTCGAACCTGAAACATGCCACGGCTCAGAAAGATCACAAAAGGAAACAAGAAGTAATTATTCTTGATTCAGGACAGTGCAGAGACTGCAGTTACCCATTCCACGCATGATCTCATTCAAGCAGTCGACGACAAACAGGGTATGMACTCATGATATCTCTTGAAACAGGTTAAATGTTCACACGTATGAACAAAAAAAAACCGCACCTGAGCTGCAGGATGGGTCATGCAGGTCATCAACTCGGACAGAATGGTAGTGTGGTAAGCCACGTCACTTGTAGACCACGAGGCTGGTGATACTTCAACGAGTGCTGCTCGCAGGAACATGAGGCGCTTGGTTACTAAGCTAGTCGATGCTGAAGACGGTGCCAACGGTTCAACTAGGCTCTCCAAAACCTGAGAGCGCAGCAGAGGAGCATTTCGGCCCAAGCGCCCTTTCCCAGTTACAGAAAAACGTACACAAGCAGCCCATTCTGGCGCAGACTCCACAGAAGATTGCAAGAGCGCTTTTCGAAGAAGTGATCGTAACCATACTGGCCACGCGTCTTGCACACATTGGACATCCGAATGTAACAGACCAGCAACTAATTCTGCAGCAACACACTGCTTTCCTCGCTCCTCAACTGACTGCACAGCCTCTTCTAGAGGTCCACGCACAGCAGTTAACACCGCTTCTCCACCTCCTTGAACTAGCCGCTTAAATAGTTTAGCATTGTTTGAGGAGAATGCTTCACCCTTCATGACCGCATCCCATGTCCTCGTCCGAGGCCATTCTCGAACGAATGATGGTAGCAGAGCTGTCAAGCCTATTTCTGGTATTGATCGCATTGATCTGGAGCTTCTTCCTCCGCCTTCGGCAAAAGTGTGATCAAACCCAAGATTACTCACAACTTTACTAGCGTAACTTTCCTCCCGGACAATGGTTGTAACGCTTTGCTCAGCAGACAGAAGATCTGCTCTAGAATTCGGCAGCCCTTGCGCTGGAGATACTTTATGAGGACCGGGTTGCAAGAGTAGCAACAATGCTGCTACTGACAGAGGTCGAAGAGGTGGAAGATCACTTGTAAGGTTGCTGAGATATTTTCCTACACCATTGCAAAATAATTCGAAGTTAAAGACAACCACAATCACAAGTATCATATGTTGTCCTAAAATCACATGACTATAAGTGAATCTCAAACTCAAGTGACGGATGMATACATAACTCCGCAGAAGAAAAAACTCGTCATAATTCGAAAATACMAGTGATGAGTTGTCTGATTTCCAGAACTTTTTCTGATGGCTTCGAAGAGTTTAAAGATGTTTGCACAGGCGTCACCATCAGCAGCAGCATGGCTTGAGCCATCATGTTATATCTGTCATGAAATAACAAACTCTCCTTCAGATAGAATCGATGTAGGTTCGGCGAGTTCCAAAACATGGAGGATAAGAACAGCACTCGGGAAACAAAGACATGCATTAAAGATGGGATAACCCGTGAGTAAGTGAAGGCATAAGCAATACCGCCAATGCCTGTTTCCGGAACCATCCGCCCAATGGCTTTTGAGATGTGAAACGACATCAAAATATGGTAAAAGTCCAGTATTTTCTCCTTCGGACGTGTAGGCAGTCACAGGAAGGCCCGCAAATCGCACATTAAAAACGATGAAAACCTGACATATTCAATCGAGGTGTAAGAGCGTAGATAATACCAATAAGTATGCACTCAAAAGCAGGTCATCCCTTGCAAGCTTTGTTCCAGAAAGTATCTATTCCACTGCAATACTGACCTCGTTGATTGCAGCCTGAGCTTTGACAGAATCGTGGTGGGAGCTGTACCAAGATGCACAATARTTCAGTACTACTTCTCAGTCAAAGACTGAATAATTAGCAGACGCTTATAAAATGAAAAGTGAAGCTGCCACGAAGAACGTCTCTCCCAGAACTGATAATTGCTTCGACAGTAAAAGCACTTAATCAGGAATGCGAACATTCACTCACCTGTTTAGAATGGCCATCAAAAATGCAACCAAGTCATTCCAATCCTGCACAATAAGAACGAATGTTAAAATCTGGATAAAACACAACGACATCAAATGTAAAGTGTTCACAAAGAAAGATGTAACACATTTATTAGAGTAGACGCCATCTTCTTCAATTTTTGATACACAATAAGAAAATGCATTTTCTATAGTGTGCTACCTGCATGATGTGCCTGATAATAGATCTGGATGACAGGATCTGACAAGCTCCTAAGACRGAATCCTCAACAGTTCCAGCATCTTGCAGACTATACATCAGCGAAGGCATCGACCCCTTCGCCAAGCTTGGAAAGCGCTTAATGACCTTCACAAAAGAACTCGCTGCAGCACTGCGTACATAACCAAATACAATTTTGAGTAAACCTCACACGAGACCTCACAAAGGATTCTCGGAAGCAAATTGGGATTTCTCATGGGTGTAGCTTTCAAGCAGACATTTTACTCTTTAATAATATTCAATGGTCAGAGAAACAAAAAAACATGGATCTACAACACTAAATGGATTGAAAAAMATCGGAATTGGTAAATTACGTTCTAACTGCATCGTAGTGATGCAATGCCAACTGCAGAAGGGCCTGCGCCAAAACTGCAGCATGAGAAGGCACGACGAAGTCTCCGGTTTCTCGACTGTAAATTCKGTATCCAACTTGCGAAGCCCTCAATTCACTTTGCGCATAAACCATTTCCACCACTAACCACCGTGGCCTGCAATCCAGTTCAATGTCAACGTTCAGATACGTTGGGCCACAAAGTCTCACCACTCAATATAATTATCCCAGGCAACGAGAATTCATCATGTCGTTATGAGGTAAAAGAGGTTCCAAGTTTCTTATAATGTACCTGCGTATCCCATTGCCATTGCCATTCGTTATGTAATTGACTTTTGGTTCTGATAGGCTCTTTGATTCTGAGCGCCACAGTGACCGTTCTTGTGCCCAGTGACCGTATTCGGTCCAACCTACATAATGCCACCAAGTTTTTTCATTGGTCAAGATCTGCATGAAGCTCATCCTTGGACCAAGTGAATTTCTGTCAAAGTTGACCATAATCAGACTATAACTTAATATTTTTCACTGTCRAATTCGCACTATCCCATGCATTGCTTCTTATAGTCACGCCGCATACGAAAAAAGATCCAGATGATACAACTTAAATTTTTTTTGTTATTTTACCAATTTGCAATTCAAATTTTTCATGAATACCTATCCACGAGAATAAACTCAACTCTATAACGCTGAGAATACAAGCTTCAGGATGACGTTAACAAATAGTGACGACCTTCATTAGTTAAGCCAATTAAAAACTCCAAATAACCTGGTCGGACTGAGACACTCACCAAAATTGACCACCGTGTCGATAACTCGAACCAGTAAGATAAGCAGAACAGAATCATCTGCTCTCTTCGCAAACAGATACCTGCATGAAAACAAARGCATATTAAGAGAAGCAACTCCTCCACTAACAGAAAGCCACTAGCATGAAAATCTCAACCAAAGTATCTGGGCCACTATATCAAATCATATGCTRTCTTACCGGAAAACTATTTGCAGTATGTCCGCTGTTTTCTCCCTTAATTTGCTGCTCCCAACAGAAGCACCAGCGGCTCCTGCCACTGTCACAGAATGAATGATATTATCCTCGGAGAGCGGTTGGAAGTCACGCAAGCTTGACCGCACACCACGAAGCGAAGCATCCACTCGAAGAAGCAGAACACGCAAATGCTCCTTGACGTCTCCTGCGAAAGTGAAATGAACAACATATGAGTGATGCGGGCCTTGTTATAACTCAAAGAATGTAACAGGTCTACAAATACATATCAAGGAGATTACCTGAGTTTTCTTCATTTTTCGGTTCATGGCAAATGCTGCTAAGATCTGCTAGTGAACTCTCAAGATGGAGRGTAAGTAGCTGATTCGCGAACAACAATTCGGATGCTTCAGGAAGATGCCAAACAGGACACGCTAAGGAATCCTTATTACTCACCCAATCCTCAACCCCATCAGTCCCAATGCTGACCCTGCATGGACATTTGTTTGAGAACATATGAATGAAGGCTACCATTTTGCACATGAAGTAGCAACTCATTTCTTCTGAGGAAACTGCTAAGCAAATTTGTTGATGTCATACTCTATAGTAGCTCCTCGGCATCAACACTAGATGTCAAAAGCCAAATGATCCAGCTAGATAATAAATCGAACCCACATCCAGATGACCAGAAGATGAACAAAGATATACGCCCATGACAGAGCCTAAACCTGCATGATTCCCTCAAAGATAGGTAACAAAATAAGTGTGACGAAGTACTTACTTGTATTGATCACGCGGGTAAAACAAGACCATGCCTGAAAGCACACTTGACAACACCCTACTACCAGCCTCATTAACCTTCACAAGCAACCAACAAAAAAAMCCGAGCATAAGCTTCGATAATGCTTTGACATCCCACCACAGGCAATACAGTTTAAGAACTACAAAGAATCAAGGTGTTCAGTCCAGACATTGATGGGACACACAGACTCATTCAGAGAAAGTAATGATGGCAATAATAAGTCAATTCAAAATAACAGAACGAGACACTAGACAACTAGAGGACAGGAAATATCGCCTAAGAAGGAAGCAACTGACCCACTGCATTCAAAGGTAGCCTTGAAGATCCACTTTAAGGACTCCAGGCACAACTCATCTCCATATTTTGGAACACAAGCTATTTCATCCGAAAGAGTGTCATTACCTTTATTGAGGGTGCATCAAAAGCAGCCGCAATAACCTTTACAAGCAGATCCTTGTACCGAAGAAGCACAGGACCACCATAAGTCAACGCAAATCCCAACACGTTAAGTTGATAGCCAACCGACAATTCCAACCCCGGCGATAGTCCAACCTGTAAAATTCACACATGGTGACGAGACCAGTGTTGGACTGTTATCTCAAATACGTACTTGTCATGCGCATGAACGACCATGATATCAACCTGACATGCTCTAATGGCCTTGATTTTGCTTCATACCAGACCAACACTGGACGAGACCCAACGAGAGAAAGCATATGAACAAAAAGATCAGGCTCACAAAAAGAACAGAGGTCACGACACAGGTCCAAACTTCTACGGTCCCAAACGTACATGTGAGAGACTAAGCATCTCGAACTGCCCGTTCAATAACAGATTCGCATCTTCATATTAAAAAAAACTTTGTATACCGGTATATGCGCAAGGATTCAAAGTCAACTTAACGGATGCATGGATGGAATCAATCCACTACAGAGKTTCTAGGATGGGCTATAAAGCTGGAAAGCTATCACTGAAATGTTCATGCACATAATGACTTGACAGTTTCAATGCCGGCAGATCAATATATGCAGCATAAACGGTTTGTGWTTCAAAAATATCGCCGAGCATGCTGATGATAAAGTAGGATAAGGGACGATACTACAGAAACKATACAGAGGAATTCTGATCAAAGAAGTAAAAATATTAAAAATGATCACATTGTGAGTTGTCACTAACCTTAAACTCAGCTGAAGAACCCCAAGCCCCTGAACCGCTGAACCCTGTCGAGGGTGTATCAGCAAGAGCTGAGAGCACTGAATTCATGAGAGGTTCTAGCAATTGTGGGACTGCAAATGATGGATTTGCATAGACTGCAGCTGAGCACAAGAACCCAATCTCGGCTACTGCACCYGGTAGCACCTGCCCATGAAGGAACTCTCCTACTTTGCGCACAGCCTGTGGCCCAAACCGCAACCATCGTTGTTAATACTGGATTTTCAGACGACTAGATGTAAAGAAGAGTTCTTCTATACCATAAAGTTGACAAAACTGAGATATATAAGCGTCAACTGGCTACACCATACCTGCTGGTACAGAGGTTTTGTCAATCTTGCAAATAGGATCTCAAGCACATGATGATAGAATGAACCACCTCCCAGCAGGAAGGTTTTTGAAGAAAGTTGAGAAGCATCGTCAGTCTCCGCTCCTCTGCAGCCAAGACCAGAAAGTCTAGCTTTAGATGAGATGCTCGCTAAATCGGGACAAGGAACATGATCTCAAAGCTAAGTCAGATTGACCCGGATGCACCCCCAAATTAAAAATTCATAAATGCATTAAATTCTACCCTTGAATTGAACAGCAACCTACTCTCCGACATTCATATCTGATCGGGATGAACTCAATAGTAGAGAGACGAGACGAACTCATTTTAACAAAAATTGGAGAGGGATTCACGTCAGAGCCAACATGAAAGACCATGATCGAKTCAACACGTTTTCAGACTGACCGACTTACGATTGGCTGCTTGGCTCCAGGTGCACTAGGAGAGTAAAGAGGCGAGAAAGAAATTCGTTCAGCCATTGTGACCAATCCAATGGCAAAACAGTAGATCCTCCATCTGACTCGTCTCCCAGAGTGCCAATCTGTTTTCAACCATTATTACTTGTAAAAAATCTTTGGAGTCAATGACTTTGTCTAGAAATGCATAAAGTAGGTTAAACAGTAGACCAATATGCAAGTTAAAATTGATACCGAAGGAACAAAAACTTACACTTGAGAGCACTGAACAGTAGAATTGCATGGTAGCGAGGGTTTTAGGTGGATCATTCGCATCCAACCCCATTAAAGTGCTGAACATTGCCATCACGAGTGTATCTTTGAAAGATGTAGCAGACTCGGTATCCAGCATAGGAGAGTGCCCTGTAGCCTCCTCTTTTGCTGATGCCAGTAAAATAGGTCGAGATACAAGGGCTAAACTCGTTACTGCTGTTTGTAATTGATGTGTAGCAGTAATCTGCAAAATTCACAAGTAAAGGGATCATCCTGAGTATTTAGACCTCCCTAATAGTCCTCTTCAGATTGCACTTCCAATTTTTGCAGTTTCCAATATTTTCCAAAAACATATCAACGAAACATATAAAATCAGCTATCCTTAGAATCATCGTATAATTGAATACAAATTACTTTTGAAATACAGCAGAGGACTTACTGTGTCCATTGCAGAAAAGAAACGTGAGACAAGAAGAGGTAAAACAGCATATGGCTCCACGAATGCTAACGCTGAAGCAGCACTGGCCGCAGTAGAAGCCAAGGCAGGAGTCTTGCTATACTGCCCTCGATCAATCAGTCGCAACATGGCCTTCACAAAGAGTGACCTCTCCTTCTCCCCTAACTGCTCCTTGCTCTCTTTGCCCCTTCACATTCCACAAGGATAGTATAAACAAGACTGCTCTGTCTTTGGACGGGACTGTTTTGGGTTCAAGAAGGATAGCTTACTAACCGTTGTTGTGAAAGACGCTTCAGAAAATAACGCACAAGGTGCTTCAAAAATTGCTCGAGGGAAGATGTCCAAGACCCGCCATTAGATGGATGAAAGTACCTGCAATAACAGATTTTTCTTGTCAGGCATCATGTCGTGCTACAACGAGATATCAGCGAATCCAAAGGATATAGAAAAAGTACAACAACCAAAGATCGCGTTTATCCAATCACATAGGGCGCAGGACGGAACTGTTCTAGAAGATCGACTAAGACTTCAAGCTCATGCAATGCTGCACCACTTGGCTTGATCAGATAAACCTACACATGTGGCATTCAACCCCAGAATGGTTAGCCATACAAAAACGCACATATTTGCATTGAAGGAAGCTGGTGAGAATCATTGAGGAAGAAAATGCAATAATCTAAGGTAGAACTGGACAGTCAATTCTGAGAGTTGACACAGTGCGCAAATTCGTACCATTGACTTCGCATTAACTCTGGAAGTAGAAAATGACCAGCTTGAATTAAATGCAACCATAATCTCCCTATTTATTTCCCGTTGAACGGGTGATGATGCACTAGCTCTACCCACAGGCACCTGCGACATCCAGAAACATCTCCATATTTCAAAATCCAAACACGACTAGAACAGGCATCACGACTAGCACAGGCTCTACYTCCACTCAGTAGGARTAAGTGAAACAAACCGGTTGATGCAAACACTCGACAGCCAATCCTACCTCAAAAGACTGCAAGTAGAATGTGAAGAGCGTAGGCACAAAATCTTCCCAATCACCAAAAGTAACATGCGAATCTTTAATGACTCGGCTCATGAGAGAAGCCCACTGAAAAGTCCAGAATCTGCAGTTYGGCATAGCCGCCCACGTGCGAATGGCCTCGACAACCCAATCTCTGCCACAACGCTTTGTACTATTAATTTAGTGACCTCAGACATATTCGCATAAGTATTCCGAACAAGATGCAAACGTCCTGATAATCAGAACAGGAAGATATTCACGAGAACTTTGCATATTACCTTGTTAATAAACTTGAAGTTGCATCACGACCGCCAAAGGTACTTGGAAGGAACAGGTTAATAAAACCAATAGCTTCCAAAGCTGAGTTGTGTGAAAGGTCATCAAATGCAGGCCTGATAGAAGTAAAGCCCGAACACATCATATGTTGAAATTAATGCCATGATATGCAGGCTAATCCAATTAGTTTGAGGCACATTTGCATGAGATGAAAGTCAAAACAGTGTATGAGCAGAAATGGACAAATATATTAGTGYACCTAAATTCGTTCCAAATCTCGACAGCAGCGTTAGAAGGGAAAAAACGGCGGCAACGCCTGACGAGTGATGTGATCTGCTCAAGGTGAATTTGCTTCAATGCTAACCCTTCATAGCTTTGGCGCCTGTATGAGAGCAGCATACAACCGACGTTAATAAAGCTCATTAATCAATATACAGAAAAATTACACRAAACATGAGATATCCCGAAGTTGAGTTTAGTAAAATTCAGTCCAGGTGCGAACTTTACTACAAAAATGAAAAAAAAGTTTCAAGAGATTACAGATATCTGCTATACTACCTCTTGAAGTGAACCTCGTTAACAATATTGAACAGAGGACGCCACTCCACTGTAAGGCTCAATTTTTTCCGAAACTTCCTCAGAATCTTAGTTAGAAGTTGYGCCCATCGAATCTGCAATGTAACACGGACAAGAATTACAAAATGCCAATATTGAACAATCATACTTCAGATTTCAATAACATAATCTTCAATTTATCTTGATAGTAATACTCTTTCCACAACTCAAGCATCATTGTGACTCAAAAATTACTGACCTGGATAAACAGATTATCCGGGGTTTGCAAGATAACATCCAGTCCTATTCGCACWACAGCCTCCAGGTCTGCAAACGCGACTGGAGMTTTCGCTCTCACAAATCTGTAAAACAAAAATCGGGTAAGAAATCCAAAGCAATGCTGGCGACCATATTCAATGATGAACCTCTTTATTTTAAATGTAAAGCTTTAGCTATCTCCAATGTTATTCTACAAGAGCTAGAGCATTACACCTAGCTTATAGAGTAACGCAGAATGGCAATGAGACTTTGTTGAGTTCCCTTTTCTACTAGATTCCCTAAAAGAGTAATTCTACATAAATAAAAACGTGACTGCAATGCAAAGTTTGCGACAAATACATCAGTGTAAGTTCACTCCTTCGGCTCACTGTTATTCTTACAAGACACAATGGTAACTCACGTGGATATAAGAGAAATCCACTTCAGTGTGGAATCTCTCTTTTGCAGGTTTCGATCCTCCCATGTCGACTGCAGTAAGCCAACTACGTCATGGAACCTTTGAGTTTCAGTCTTTATCTCCTCCGCCACAGGAAGCCATGAATTGTAGGTATGCTCGGCCACAGTCCGACCGTCATTGTGCTCCATCTGCACATCCATGCGCTGCASTCGTGCAGAATTAGGTTGCGAAAGCATGGTCAAGATAAAGAAACTAGAGTCAGAACAGGAACTCTCACTACTGAAGCCCTACCACGAAATAAACACTACAGAGACCCTGTAGGATTTTGAATTATTGGAATACAATTCAATCACCCAGCAATATGACAAGCCGATTACAGCTAATCCAAGATCCTTCCTTGAGYACTTCCTATTAGAAAGCAAAGTTCTTGCTMAACTTGATCAGATGACGTCAGGTCACAACTTGTGAGTYGTGACACACAAGTTTCTGCAGATGAGAAACATTTAAAGTGATGCAGACCTAAGATTGAAATACATCTCCAATTATCCCATCCTAGAGCTAAACCCCGATGCTGCTGGCAACGATCTGAGCACATTTAAGTGACTAGAAAGTGCCAGAGTTAAAACCTCGAGCCTAACCAAAAATATCAACGTGGCACATGTATTTGCCAGCTTGATCAGTATGTCTCTAGTCCAATCTCTGGGAGTCAGATTGACAGCTGAGTCCATAAAATTTTWAAAATTCATGCACCAGCGAGTCAAGTAATTCGTCTAGCGACTGTTTATTCATTACTTGCAATGCGAAGATATTAYTAGAGGTCGCTATTCCTTCACTTCCCTCGGTATGAGAAGGACGTATACGATACAAATGATTCCAAATTGAGCTTAAGATCCCAATCACTCTYCAAACCGCGACACGGAACGACAAATGCAAGACCCTAACGTTATCCGCACACTAAAATTCAATGCATAAAGCCAATTGTGAATGAAAGCACACAAACCTGCAAATGTTAAATTCAAATCAGCGCAAGCATGAATTAAGAAAGAGGTCAAAAGGAGCACAGCGAGCTACCTCCAAACAGTCGTCCTGCGTCCTCAGCGCAACTGCTACAGCGCACCGACAATCCTCAATTCCAACCTCCGAAGCTATCCAAGATCACAATTCAACTCCAAAACAACGCGATTGCTCTTACTCCGTCAACTTCTCCGATTCCAATTCAGTAATTGTAATTCATATCACCTCTAGAAAAAAGCAATCTCCGATCAAATCGTCCCAAGGTCGGTGTGGGAAGGCTCCAGAGGATTCGACACTTAGCCTGCAGGTGCGTCCCTACGATCCGCACCGTGCGGAACAAGAAACCGATGTGAATGAAGCGGCGGTCGAGAGAATTGCCATGTTGAGGTGCGGGATTACAAATGAGGTTGAAACTAAGTTACGGCTGCAATGGAATCGTGGTGAGCAAGAAAGAAAAGGTGAGCTTCAAAAAAGTAAGGTTTCAAGTGGTGAGCTTCGCGTGCGCTTCCTTGGAGACTTGAAAGCAACGCTTTAWGGAGACGGACGGGCCATTGCCATCGTCATGCTCGGTGCGTCGCAATTGAAAAGCCCTCCCACAAAAACAGGTCGTCTTTGGAGACATCCACGCGATTTTGAAACCCTAAGTTAGATTTCGGAGCGCATGACCGGGATGCTTGGAGATGCGTGCCATTGGAGGTAAGAATTTTGGTGGCATTTAGTAATACGGTACAACAGACGGCCCTTGCCCCTTGAGGTAGGRATTTTGGTGGCATATGGTATATACAGACGTGAGGGTACTTACACTAGTAGCACGTGAATTTACTTACTATTATTAGGCGTGAATTACTAATCCTGGAGCTTATTGGCATTTGGCAAGTGAGGTAGGAGGTCCATAAAGCGATCATCTGAGCAACTGAATTTTGGAGAGGTAAAACATCAGTAAATTTTCAGTAAATTTCAGTAAATTTTCATTGAAAGACAAGAGGAAATGACATGTGGCCCAAGTTGTTTCATATTTTTGGAGCTTTGTGGAATTAGTTATGAAATTTTGAAGTTGGAATGCCATAAGGCTCTAAAAGCGACCACCTCCTAGAATGTACATATATTGTACATTTTAGTGCATTGAAGAAAGTAAAATGTACCTTTGGTTCATGTTTGGTTCAAAATGCCCGGCTAGAGTTCGAGCCTCCTACCTTATATGAGGGTTCTATCACACTTTAGCATGCTCTAAAGTGCCTTGTGCTGTTGCCACAAGTAAAATAAGAGTAATAGTAATTTTCTAATTTTCGGATTCATAAAAACTTTGAAATTCAATAACTTTAACACCATACGTCAGAACGTCACAAAATCAAGCACCTCTCCTCACCAAGGGCTTCTCGACGGTACAAAGACGCTATTGAAGGACACACGGTGAAGGAGATCTCAACGTCACAAACAAACCAAAAACAAACAAACAAACAATCCATCCATACCTCCAAGATAGGTTGTTTGTTTGTTACTTTGAGATCTCCCCGACCGTGCGTCCCCCGGTCACGTTCTTGGAATTGTCCGAAAACACTCAGCGAGGAGGGGTGCACAACCTTTGTTTCGTGTCATTGTGACTTATGGTGAGAAAGTTATTGATGAAAGAGTTATTGAATTTCAAAGTTTTTGTGAATTAATAAATTTAAAAATTACTTTGATTTTGATTTTGATTTTGRTTGTGGCAATGGAACAGGGCATGATCCTGGGCATGATATGAAATTTCAATGTTTTGTAATTGTTGCACCAAAAATCATTAGCAAGCTCTCATGTATGAATGGTGTACATCTTGTGTCATCAATACTTAGGTGCTTGTTAGTTTTTTAGTTCAAATGTAGGTATCCCATTTGAGGCAATGGTGATTATTAGTACGCATCTCAATTGGACTTTCTATTTAGACAAGTCTAAAAATTTTGGATGGAAATGTTGGACTAATGTAGATAGGAGATGCCATTGGGAGCAGGCCCATCAGTGGTATGCTTACCATATCTACCCGTAATGCTTTTTTAGGGCAATTTCTACATGAAAGTCTTATAGGATGGAAAAAGAGAATTCTTCACCCAAATTTTTTGAAACGTTTTAGAAGTAAATGGGGTTGGAATATTTCCTTAGCCTTGGTATTATTGTTGATTTTGCAATAAAAAAACTCTTGGATGACTTTATAGCTTATTACAACAATTTTTAGCTCTTTATTCTTGACTGACATTTAGTTTGTATATTGTGATATATATTTTGGTGATATGGTGATATTGTATTCATATTAGTGAATACAAGTTGAAATGGGTGTAAAGAGACAAATAGACATAACTCTTGGCCATTGAATTTTGAGGCATAGAAAGACTAAATAGAATAATGATGTCACGTGATTGAAGTCTTGAAATGAAGGACCCAAGTATAGCTGCTACTATTGCTTTAAGTGTCTTTTTTTCCCATTATTGCATTATTTGAATAAAAATTAAATTGATAAAATAAATTAAACTTTTGATAGTTGACAAGATATTTTTATGAGAAAATAAATCTATTATTTGTTCTTTATATTCAAATATTTTGAGGGTTCTTTATGGGTTTCATTTTAATTGTTTTAAAATTGACTTTCATAAATTGAAGAGTGAATTTGAGGCACAAAATTATTTTCTCTCTAATATTTATAAATTTATTTTGTGTATTGTATCTATTACAAATGGTAAAAACGCTTTAGTAACTAAGGCTAATTATGAGAGCATAAAATCAACAATTCAAAAAATGTCCTAATATTGAAATGACAATAAAATACAAAAACATCAATATTGACACAATGCTCAMTACTACWAGCAACGTTCATTGAAGATTGACAATTGTAAGGCTTTGTTTTTGTCTTAKGAGWCSTCAYTAGTGAAWAWATGTGACCTTGACATTGATRTRAGAATTTGGAAAAAGTGTCCGTAAAAAAATGTTGCATTTTTKAGAGAACAAGCAAACAACGACTTTACATAAAGCATGAAGTAAAAGCACTACAAGGGAAAGGGGTGTTTTAAGTATAGTCCTAGTAGTATAGTCTTTTAAATAATGACCTTTAAGCAAGTTTTTTAGTATAATTTTACTGAAAAGACAGTCTTTTCAGTAAAATTATACTAAAAAACTTGCTTAAAGGTCATTATTTAAAAGACTATACTACTAGGACTATACTTAAAACACCCCTTTCTCTTGTAGTGAAGCCACAATATTCATGGAAAAGAAATGATCTCATACTCCAATGGATAAAGAAGGTTCCATTAGAAGTGATAATCATTTAAGGTTAGATTTTTATTTTTCAACAAAACTCTATGTATGTGCTATTATATTTTTTTACAATTCTAAATTAAAGCATTTAAAAGGTAATTATAAGAAAAGTCATAGTAAGATTTTTCAATTTCCATCCCAAATAGGCATCTTAGTAAATTCACTTTAACATTTTCACTTATTTTTCTATTTTATTGTATATGTTGATGCTTATTTAAACCTTTGATTCATTGACATTAGATGCTTTTTGAGGCAAGAGGAGGGCCGGTTCAAGCTTGTTCCCCTTGCTATTCCTAATGCAATAAGAGAGCAATAGGTTGTTGTCAGGGTTATAAAAGAATAAATAATAAAATAAATAATAAAAAATAATTTCTAAAATCATTTTTTTTATATAATAAATTCAAAAATTAAAATGACGTGGACAATTGAAGGTTCAATGAGGTTCATATGATGTCAATCGTTGGTATGATTTTTTGAATTTTTTTTAAGATAATAAAATAAATTAGCTTTGAGGTAATTTAATTCTTATTTAAATCAATGCCTATGAGTATAAGTTATGCTACATAATGCCCAAAATCGTTAAGCGTAAGCAACAAATAAATCTTGACATGAATATTTTTTAAATTTATTTCTTATACATTGTATTTTTGTCTCTATATATATAAAATTTTACTCATTTTTATTTGAATTAGTATTGTCAAAATTGAAAATAAAAAACACATTTGCACATGGCTTAATTTTGTTTTTAAAACAATATTATNTTGAAAATAGTGTGCTTTGAATTTACCTTAACCTATAAACACCATAGAGGATTAAAAGTGTCCTCACATAGTTTCAATTCCAATTCAAAATGTTGTGTCTTTTGCATCCTATGTCCCAATTCAATAAAACTTGTTGGAAAATTTGCATTCATTCTTTTTGTTTGTGTCCTAAAATTTTCAGATCAATCCGAGATGCATCGTTTTTGGGTAAGCCAATTGAGGTTCACAAGTTCAATTTAAATTCGCCAAACTGCATTTAATGGTTGCAACTTTGGGGGCTTGTATCTCTTTCATCCAATGTTCATTTTCAACAAAAATTGTTGGATTATGATTTCTTTGCAATCTAAATTTTATGATCAAATTTTGTTTTCAATCCAAGTTGTTTGGAATGTTTGGAAGCAATTCAAAGTTCAAAATCTAGTCATTGTTGGATTACAATGGGACAATCTTGTTTTTTGGGCAATCTAAGCATCTTGAAGTTCTTGAAAAAAAACTATAGGATTCATTTCTGAATGCAATTTCCACAATTTTTCAAAATCAATTGTTGGACAAGGTGAAGTTTACTTTTTAGAAGAATCTTACCATTGGAATTATTGTGTTCCAATCCCATCTTAGAGCTATTAACCTTTTAGTTTTTCTTTCAATCTTGAACCTACTTTTACTTAACAATTTTTTAAAGATTGAAAATCAAGTGTGTGTTTTTTTAATTTTTTTTTCTAGACTTTCAACTCAATTCTTTAACATAAAAAATTTTAAATCCAAAGCCTATAGTGCAATTTTTTTTGACAAATGACGGTCAAAGTCATCTGAAATTGCAAGCTAGTGTTCAAAAAAGCTTTCATTTTCAACTTTGAATGCTAATATCTTCCAATCTGTATGGTCAAACTTCATGAAATTTGTACCACATGATCTAAGACTAGTGAAGTACAAGATCCTATGGTTAGATTTTAGTAAAAATTCTTTTTTTGTTTTCTTGGATGAATTCAACAATAATGACAATTTGTAGTGGTTTTTGACAGAAAAATAGCCTTGGGCCCTTAGGGGTTAAAGACATTTAGATCTATAAAAATCCAAAAGCAATGATGTCTGTAAACCCAAACTACTGTGCCCTGTGCCATTGCCACAGGCAAAACAAAAGTAAAAGTAATTTTCTGATTTTTGGATGCATTAATAACTTTGAAATTCAATAACTTTCACCCCAGAGGTCGGAACGCCATGAAACCAAGCCCATGCACACCTCCTTGCTGAGAGCTTTCCGACAATACCAAGCACGCCACCGAAAGACGCACGGTCCGGTAGATCTCAATGTAACAAACAAACAAACAAAACAAAACAAAACAAACAAACAAACAAACAAACAACTTGATTTAAAGGATAGAAGGCCTCGGGTCTTTCGAGGTTAAAACTATTATTGACTTAGTTTTTCCTTCAATTTGATGCCTACTACCATCAACAATTTTTAAAAAAGAGAAATGAACTTGTTGTTTTTGAATTTGTTTTTAGAATTCTCAGTTCAATTCCCAAACATAAAATTTCAAATTCAAGATTTGTAGTGCCAAAAAGAAGATTCAAAACATTAAATGCAAATATCTTGTAATTCTTTTTGGTCCAAATTTCTAAAATTCTTGCAAACATTTTCATACAAGCCTGGAACCAAGATCCTAGATTTAAATATGCAAAAAATCAAATGTTTAGAAATTTTGATCTTTTAGATTGGAAATAGTGATTTTTGGTCTAGGGAAGTTAGGAGAAGGAGTAAAGATATGAGGGTATTTCTTTCTAAATTTGATTATAAGGTTGAATATTTGTGGTTTTTACAAAAAAATGTTGAATGTTTATAACATTACAAGATAATTTTCAAACCATAAAATTTTCAACTATAAATTTAAACATTTAATTGGGCATCAGTAATAGCATAGATAGCAATAAAGTTGTAATTTTAGTATTAAATTTTTAAATAAAATAATAGAACAAAAACTAATTTTCTATAGGCCAGAGATAAAGTGTGTTTAGCAAACCTCTATGTCACCTTCCCTCTAAAGATACATGTAGGTCCCTATGAATTAAATATCATGGTCATAATAAAAACCAGTGGCAATAAAGATATGAGCACAAATTTAATAAACATTCTTGGTGGTTTAAGGTTTACAAAACATCCTTTATTATCTAATGCAAATACACATTAAACTCTATAATAAATTTGAATGGATGAAAAACTACAATCTTTCATTATAATTATTGTTAATTTGAAATCAAACATATGAGGTTAACTCAACAAACCGCATGTTTGTTGTCCCAAAYTGCCCAAATGCGTTGGGCAAAATTAATAAACAATGAAGTTTCTTAACTCATAAACTATCTCCCTTTATTTGATTACTATTTGAATTCTTATTCTTTGATTTTTGATTCACTATTATTTCAATGGGATGACATGATATAATTGCTTGTTTCAATAGTCACATTGACTTGAATGTCTCTTTATAATTTAGGTTCTTGTATCACCTTTACAACTTCGAGTCACAAATGGGTTCAAAAGTTTCTTAGCATCATGTTAAGTGAAAAAAAAACAATCTTGAGCCGTCTTTGGGTCTCATAGTCATAGTTATAGAGGTGTGATCCAAAACTCTAAATAATTTAGAATAAGAGTTCTACATACAATCATATTTTGTTGTCAACTATATAAAATGAAAAACTGAATCAAAATTCAAATGCAATCTACATTAAGAGTGTCGTCAAACAATCCCAAGAGGACCAAATATTACTAGAGCCAAGTGATTTTTAGAGAAGTTTTTTTGAGCTGCCCGAATTGCTTGTTGATACTGAAAATCACATTTCATGCAATAACTTTTTAACCATGCAGTCAATAGTTATGAAAATTGTTGGGCTTGAAAGCTACTCCTTGGGCACATGTTGTGTGAAATTTCCAAAGAAAAATAAAATAAAAACTCCATTTGTAGTGAGCTGCCTTAAATTGCTATGTTGCAAAAAGAACGCAGTTTGGTCCTTTAGGGGTTAAGAGTGCATTTTTTTTTGTCTTTCTTTTTCAAAGATGAAATCACATGTCTAGTATATACTCTATATGTCATAAAAAAATTGGAATTTTTTTGTGAGAATTCAAATTACCATAAATTTTTGAAGAAAAAATGAAGGAAATTCATACTAAATACAAATCATGCTAAAAAAATCTGAAATTTTTAGAACAAAATTACATCACAATGTTGAACTGAAATTGTACATTATAATGTTGTAGTGTAGTGAAATTTTTTGTGTCAGTATATACTTATAGTTTCCCAACTTCAAATTTCAATGAAGTGCTTAATTTTAGGAATTTTTCAAAATTTTCAAGTGACGTAGAAACTACACTTTAAGAGCTTCATTTCGTCAATTTTTCCTCAAAAGAAAAGAAATCATTTTGAATGTTAAATTCAACTTGAAATACATTCAACGTTGTTCCATTTTTTTTTATAAACTACCTCATATATGAAATAAAAGAACTAACTAAATTGTCTTCCATGTAAGTCAATCATGTGGATATAGCATGAAGAAGTTGCACCCAAGAAAATAGATAAAAATCATTCATTCTTCAATACCATTTCTGCTCTAAACGTTCAGAGGCACGCCAACATCATCATCTTCGTAACAGGAAGAACGCAAGGAACCGTGGCTATGGCGATCGTCCACCTTCCGGTATTCTCCAACCCTAGTCTCATCGTCTTCATCGATCCCGCGGCACTTAAATCCACTTGCAGATCCATCGTCTCGAACCCTCAGTAGTCATTACTTGCCACCAAACTCTCCGCCCCACGCCGTGAAAATTCAGAAGCGCATTAGGTCGAAAAGTCAAATAGGAATTTAACAATCCACTGACGAAGCGATATTCCGGGGACAGAGCTTGTTCTAATTATGGCTCGGTTGCAGCCACTGTTCACGGKACGGAAGCTAGCCTCTTGCTCCTTCGGTTCGGCTGGTTTTATTGTTTCTATTCTGCTTCCACCTTTTCACGAAGATCACGCTACTGTAGCTGCCACCACATCCAGAGGTGAAGTGCATGTTTGAAAGTTTCAGTACTCACGGTAACTAAGATCGAAAGCGGTTTCTTGTTGGCTTATGAAAGGGAATCTCTGCGTGGCAGCGATACCAGTTTCGTAGGGAAGGTGTCTCTTCAACTTGAACTAAAACTTTTAAGGTACCTTTCTTGTTGCTAGGGTGTGACTTCCCCTGTTCCTATTCCTGCTTCCCYTTCTCCTTGTCCAGTTTGGTGGAAGGAACGAATTAGGGCAGAGCAGGTTAGGACCATCCGCTTTGTCATTGAATCTCATTTCTTAGTCGAGATTGCATCCCTTTWTAACGATTGCTTCGTCATYYKAWTCTGTATTCYGTCAAGGATAGAGTATTYGGATGTTCTTGTGTCGTGTTAGTGATTGTGGCTATGCTTTGGATCGTAACACGTTTGTGGTACACTGGGAGATGCGGATGTGCTGACTCATGGTGATGTTGCGGATCAGGGCTTAGTCAACAGTCAGCAGTCAGTTAGTTGTGCACGGCAGATTGCGTGAACTTTTCAGGTCGGGCGGAGTGGAGGAGGCGTCTRGAATTTGWGATGGAGGTGGCCGCGGTGTCCCTCGCGAGAGCTTTTGCAGTGGACAGTCTCTCTAGGGCTTGCAGCAAGCGTTTAGGGTCGGCGTCKACGGTGAGCACTCCCTTCTCCGTCCTTCCCCTGCTGTCGCCCCAATCCCCCTCCCATCACCAGTTTTTCGCTTCGGCGAAGCTGGCGACGACTCCCGTGGCTGCGGCTACGCCGATGGGTACGAAGTCGACGGAGCTCATTGAGCCCGACGGCGGGGTGCTCGTGGACTTGCACGTGCCGGAGACCGAGCGCGACAGCAAGCGAGCGGAGGCGATGAAATTGCCCAAAATCCAGCTCGCGCCAGTGGACTTACAGTGGCTGCACACGGTGGCGGAGGGGTGGGCGTCGCCTCTCACGGGGTTYATGCGCCAGAGCCAGTACCTGCAGTCACTGCATTTCAACTGCTTGCGCTTGCCGGACGGCAGCTTCACCAACATGTCGCTGCCCATCGTGTTAGCTATCAACGATGAGCAGAAGAGCAGCTTGAGCGGCGTCACCGCTGTCACCCTCGTGGCTCCCGACGGCAAGGACATTGCCATTCTCCGCGAGTACGCCACTGCTCTGAATGCTGCAAATTGGCACCGTAATTTGAATCCCAAATTTGAGCCCTGCTTGTTGTGATCCTCGCATTATTTGTTGCGTGCCATTGAAGTCGAGTAGAACAGCAACTTGAGCGGCGTCACCGTTGTCACTGTCCTGGCTCACGACGGCAATGACGTTGCTATTCTTCGCAAGTATGGCACTGGCCTGAATTTCTGCGAACTGGCACCCTAGCTTGAATCTAAATTTGAGCCCTGCTTGTTGTGATGCTTGCATTGTTTGTTGCGTGCCATGACGACGAGTAGAACAGCAGCTTTGAGCGGCGTCATTGCTGTCACTCTCGTGACTCCCGGTGGCAATGATGTTGTCATCCTTCTGCATGAATGCCAGTCGCCTGAATTGCTACCTGGAAAATGGCACCCTAGTTTGAATGCCATATAGGACCTCTGATTTTTGTGATTCCCGCATTGTTTGATGTTTGCAGGATTGAGATTTTCCAGAACGGCAAGTAGTTGCCTCAGATTTTGGGATGCAAATTGTCGCCCTAGTTTGAATGCAAAATTTGAAGTCCCTGGTTGTTCTTATTCACACAGTGTTTGTTGCAGTATTGAGATTTACAAGCACAACAAGGAAGAGCGAATTGCACGTACTTGGGGAACCACTGCTCCTGGTCTCCCTTATGTGGACGTAGCAATTACCAACGCTGGGAACTGGCTTATAGGTGGAGATTTGGAGGTTTTGGACAGGATTAAGTACAACGATGGACTTGACCATTATCGGTTGTCGCCCGCCGAGTTGCGGGCAGAGTTTAAAAGGCGAAAGGTACTGTTCAATGCAGCTCTTACCTGCTTATCTCTTTGTCTGGTTCAGGACAGTCTACATTCACCCTGCATTTGCTGAACTTGTTGCGTTCGAAATTAGTTTGAAAGTATCCTCTTTAATGACACTGTCTCTGGAGGGAAGGGGAAATGGTGAACAAATGGCTCCTTGCACACGTGTTGACAACTTGACCCGTGGAAGTTTTCCGATCAGATATGGTGCATAGATTCGAAGGATATACAGGGAATGTGCGATTACAGAGTGTATCATTAGAGCAAGTTGAGGGCCGCTTTACACTTGCAGGCTGGGCCAATTTGTTGTGTCCGAGACCTAGAATCCTCAGATAAAAGGTTGAACTCAGCCCCAACCCCTTTACACTTGCCAAGGCCAATTTCATGGTCAAACTTTTTATTCCAAAAAGACAGGATCTGACATGGCCCAAGCTCAAGCTCAAGGTGCACCAAAAATGGGAGGCCAATTCTTGGTCAATGTCAAATTTTAATTTAAAAAATCATCTCATAAAATATTAATATTTTCGACAAATCAAATTTGTTGAATTCTTTGCAATTGGCCTAAAGGGGAATTGGCCCGAACTCTAGGTGTAAAGCGGCCCTGAAATTTCAGCCCCTCTCTCCCTTTTTTTTTAGTTTTTCTTAATCGACACGACTTTTTTGCCTCAAAGCCTTTACATATGGGAGAATTGGCCCCATTATATTCTTATTCTAATGTGTAGTTGAGGCCAGCCTTTAGCCTTTGCCTCAAAGCCTTTTGTGCAATTGGCCTGGAGAGAAATTGGCCCGACCTCTAGGTGTAGGTGTAAAGCGGCCCTGAGTGTATCTGTCGAAACCAGTATTTGGTAATTTACCCTAATACAAATACGTTCGGACATTGACTCCTGGGACTGGTACATCAGGCAGATGCTGTGTTCGCGTTCCAGCTGCGTAACCCAGTCCACAACGGGCACGCGTTGCTAATGACTGATACTAGGAGGCGCTTGTTGGACATGGGCTACAAGAACCCTATTCTGCTGTTGCATCCCCTGGGAGGTTACACCAAGGCCGATGATGTTCCTCTTGAGTGGAGAATGAAACAGCATGACCAGGTTTCTACCTTCATGAGACCATGTTGTGCATTTCTTCTGGTTGTTTTAGTGCGCTCTTTTTTGCATATATTCTCAAGTGACATTCTTTTCACAGGTTTTGGAGGCTGGAGTTCTAGACCCTGCAACCACYGTGGTGGCCATTTTTCCTTCCCCCATGCATTACGCAGGGCCGACAGAGGTGCAATGGCACGCCAAAGCTCGCATTAATGCAGGTGCAGACTTCTAYATTGTTGGAAGGGACCCTGCTGGTATGGGTCATCCCACTGCTGGACGCGACCTCTACGACGCTGACCATGGAAAGATGGTGCTCAGCATGGCTCCTGGCCTTGAGAAGCTCAATATTCTGCCCTTCAGGGTACTTCTAGACTGACTGACRACCTGCACATGTTTGTTGAATAACCATTTTTTGGCGATCTCAGGACGACATAGTCCACCAAGGATGTACAGATTCTTGTCATTGTCCTTGGGTTCCTGGCAAACTTTCACAGGATTGTATAGTCTTGAGAACAGCTGTGTACATAATTGCTCGATTTCTATTGAATTAAGGAATCATTATTCTTGCACATCTTCACTATTATCTGGTGAACATGTTTCTAATTGTCTCCCTCGAACCATTCTGGATTCAAATGAGGCTACCATTTGCGTTTGAAATGAGAGACGAGAGAAGTGGTTGATTGTGTCTGGGAATCGGCGGTCCTGACTAGTTTGGACTGGGCAGGTTGCGGCTTATGATAAGACACAGAGCCAGATGGCATTCTTCGATCCATCCAGGGCGCAAGACTTTTTGTTCATTTCTGGAACTAAGGTGTGTTCTAGCATTCGCTCGTGTGTTCCCTTATCCATTCTCTCTACTGCTGACGATGCACTTCTTCATCTTCCTTTCGAGCATGTGGCTGAAAGTTTTTGTTTGCAACGCCGACGCAGATGCGCAACTTCGCTAAGAATAATGAGTTACCGCCAGAAGGGTTCATGTGCCCAGGAGGGTGGCAAGTGTTGGTGGATTACTATCAAGGCTTGCAAAAGCAGGAATCAGCYTAATTCCAGTCTGCTGCTTAGTTACTTCTGTTTCAGAAATGTTTGGAATGTAAGAAAGGGGTTGATTCAATCTGGAAGATTCTGCTACAGCATTTGGTGTGTAGCATAGCAGGAAGAGAAGGTCATGCATGACTTAGCACAGAGAAACTTTGCCACTTTATTTACTGTAACGTTTTGAACGAGTTGAACAGGCCTTGGTGGAGTTGAATTGAGAGGTCAGGTTGCTCGAAGTATAATCTTTCGCTGCTCCGTTTATATGTAGACCGAGAAGACAGTTTGGTTGCAAAGAACATCACCGTTTTCTATGGATTCAAGATAGCGGCGGTTGGACTTTGAACGTGAGGGTTGCACTAGGCCTGAGTAATTGTAATTGCGGTCAGTACATGTCAGGTTTGCCCTTTATAAAATAATAAATGGATCCTTCTTCAATACTGAAAGAACATCTTGCGACTCCATTTGCGTCATTGCCCATCTGGATGCTTGCTGCTGGCAGTGCATGAAATTGACGACTTCGTAGAAWTTATGGATACAACTTCCCTTCATTTTTGTCAGTGTACCCCTAATTTTAGACCGGCAAAATGACAACTTCCCATACTTTTGTCCGGTGGTTTTGGTTGATATTTATGATTTTCACGTTGACCTCTAAATTTCAATTTCSAACGGAGGGTACAAATTATTTTGGTCTTCACATAAAACATATATTGATATTTGCTAGTTTATAGGGGAGGCAAATATCAATCAATTTGAATGCCTCTCAATCAATGGTCCTAAATGCTTTGAGCTCTCATACCACGTATAGACTATATTGTAATATTTGATAAGATTTAGAATTGAGATTTGAGAAGGTTCTCTTAGAAGATGCTATATTAGTTAACATTTTAAGTACAAATGTGCCGTAGTTCAGTTACAATTTGCTTTTAGCATAATCCACTCTTCAACGCATAGAAACTTAACTGAACAAGGCAAAAGTACTCGAGAAAATTTGGAAGCCATATTTAAGCTTTTGTACAAAATATTTTATGTTACCATGCATGGATGCTTCAACAACTAAGGTATAATCACTTTAAACCAAGTAAATTTGTTTGACAAACATGGATGCTTCAACAACTAAGGTATAATCACTTTAAACCAAGTAAATTTGTTTGACAAACATGGATGCTTCAACAACTAAGGTAGAATCATCTTAAACCAAGTAAATTTATTTGACAAGCATAATTGCCTGTTACAGAATTCTCATTTTTGATTACATAAAGACAAAGTAGAACTAAAGTTGCACAAATTCCAAGAACAACAATTGATTATAATGCAACAAGTTTTGGGGGCATGTTCCTAATACAATTCAAGATTGTCACATGATGGACAATCTCATACATAACACAAAAAACTTGAGTAGGTACAATTTATAAAGCTTTGGGAGTTTCTATTCTTTGGTCTCAAACCACTTTGGTTTAAACCCTTTTTCACTTAGGAGAGCATCTTCTGTGATGTGTCTCAAAAGTTGTGCTTGTACAAAGCTTAATTCCCTTTCTCCCTCCTTCCCAAATTAGGGTTTTGGAATTATCAATTGTAGAGAGTTCTAAATTCTTGTCTAAGTTAGTTACAATTTATAAAGCTTTGGGAGTTTCTATTATTTGGTCCCAAACCACTTTGGTTTAAACCCTTTTTCACTTAGAAGAGCATCTCCTATGATGTGTCTCAAAAGTTGTTGTGTTTGTACAGAGCTTAATTTTCTTTCTCTCTCCTTCCCAAATTAGGGTTTGGGAATTATCAATTATAGAGAATTTTCCAAATTCAAATATTGTTTCTTTCTTTTTGACAATTTTGTCCGCTTTAACCAAAAATGTCTTGCAACTTCACCTTTGGATCTTCATGAAATGTGAATTATTTCACAATTGAATCTTCTTCAAAAACCCATGATTACTTTGCAAAATTGTGTAACCATTCCTTCACAAGTTTGTTAGACAAAAGTAATTTTTTAATTGAAGACAACCAAACTCCCACAAGGAATTGATTGCAATAAGGTAAATGAGCTCATCATGGACAAAATTATATTAGTAGTGTACATCTCGGAACTTGAATGTACACCACCATTTAAATTTTGCAGGGACTCACAAGCATTCAGGTCCACATCAGATTAGAAAAACCTTGAATTACGCTGAGTTAGCAGAACCGATGTGGCAGACGAAGCAAGAGCATCCTGATGCCTCTCCCGACCCTTGTTTCCTCACACCTCTCACTCTTGCATTCCCCCCTCTCAAGCTCTCTTCCGGAATCCGATTGCGAGTTCGGCAACCATGGGTAACAACATCGCCGCCATGGAGCAGGTCTACCAGGAGCCCGAGAAAGTGCAGGAGGAGCAGGTATTCCTCTACTCGCAATTCAATAGATTTAGGTTTCGTTTCAGATTCTCTCCCCCAAATTCTGTTTGGATATGGCGATTAGGTTTCTTAGGATTTCGTTGTGGAGATTCGTTGCATTGAGTGTAGTTTTCGTTCCCTTTTATGAAAGTGGCGTCGTTTGAGTGCCAGGTTGACGAGGAGCAGGTATGTCCTTTTTCGCTTTTCGATAGATTTAGGGTTTCGTTTCAAATTCCCTCCCTGTTCTTTTTGTGTATGGCGATTATGGCTTCTGGGAATTTCCTTGTGGAGATTCAGTGCAACGAGTGTAGTTTTCGTTCGGGTTTTTGAAAGTGGCGTGGTTGGAGTGCCAGGTTGAAGAGGAGCAGGTTGAGAAAGAAGAGACTCCCGTCGAGGTATTTTTCACTCCGTTGTGTGTCTTCTTTGTGTGTGTTTTTCAATTTTTGTTGATGATTCTTGGCGTCGTGTTTTGGCCAGCTCGTCTTGAATGATTCKCCCGAGTTTCGTTTTCTTGTGGGTGTTTACCAGAAGGTATCTTAACTAGGCAAAGCAGTTACTGTTCTGAGTCAGTCTGATGGAATTTTTTCTAGTTATTTGTTTCAATTTGTCTGCGACATCTTTGCCGTTCGGAATTTCAGTTTTGGATTAATGTCGATATTGCAAACTCACGAGGTGACGAGAATATTCGTCGACCGGATTTTAGTTAGACAGAAGGTTAGTGTTTCTGAATACAAGGAAATGTATTGCTTCTTATTGGCAGGAAGGGGGTGAGGAAGACCAGACACTGACTGTAAGGGTAAAGTCCGMTTGTGGTGCTTGACGGAGTTTCATCTGTCTTGAACAATCCTTTTGCCATTGCAAGATTTGCTTGTAGTYKGTGATGTGGAATGARCAAATAGGCGGGGCAACTAAAGAGTTGTGGTTCGGTGTTGCAGGAAGAAACTGAAGATGCTCCCGAAGAGGTAGAGGAAAAGCCAAAGATTACTGTGAGTGCTAGACCTATCTCTGGTTGTCGGTGGAAATTCTAAGGGCGTTGGTATTTGAACTGGACGAACTTTGTATGCATAACATGTTAACTGGGAGCAATGCGGATCACTTGACAGGTGGATGATATTAAGACAGCTCCTATGGATTTCCGATTCCCAACCACAAACCAAGCGAAACACTGTTACACCCGCTACAACGAGTTCCACAAGTGAGTCATTGGTCGTKAACATTGCTTTGTACATTGCGACTCTGTTTTTTATTCAACCTGACAGCTATCTTATGTGTCATAGGGTTGCATGCATAATTTCCTGTAAGTTAGGAAACCCTTTCCCGTGGCTTTCAGCTGTTTTGCATGGTTTATTAATGGAACTCGTGACTAGAGGACACTTGCATTGTAATGGTCGATTCAACCCACGGGAATGGGACTCCATGCACCAACATTAAGACTCAGCTGATTCATTGGGAATTTTCATTGCAGGTGTGCTTCTGAGAAGGGTGAAGACGCAAAGGAATGCCAAAAATACGCCAGATACTACCGCTCGTTATGTCCTGGAGAATGGGTACGCAGATGAACTCGTGTTCTAGCTATCTGGTGGCTTGGTGTTTTGGGTAGTGCTCTATGTACTGATGGTTAACCTGATGTCAGGGTGGCTTTTAAGCCTTTTCATTGGTTTCACATGCTTGAGCTTCTTGTTGCAAACCCCCATTGATCTTGTAACCAACGATGTGTTGYAGGTTGACAAGTGGAACGAAGAGAGGGACAACGGAAACTACGCTGGTCGTTACTGAGATTATGGATACAGCATTTTTTCCAACTCTTGTGCTTTGGCTCTGGTTATTGATGGCTGTGCTAGTGTACCAACTCATGGCATTCGATCTCTTGCCATCTCCGCCAGCTCACAGCAGTCCTAGATAAATTGGATCCTGAGTATTGGCCAGACCCTTTTAGGTCATGCGATTTCTGTCGGCTTTTTTAGTTATTTACAGCCTTTCAGAGACACGTTGGGGAGCCTGAGCTCTGGCAAACCAAAGAGGCGTTCATGAGTCGCATGAATTGTAGAAATTGTAAGTTGACTGGAACAGCGGAGGAATAAAATTGTGATTAATTTCCATGTTGGATCACAATGTTGTGCTCAACCGCAAGTTCATGAATCGGGATCACCAACACAGTCCTTGGATTTAATCCGCACCATCATATGGAAGCAGCTTGATTATCATGCTTCTGCAGCAGTAAGGGCTTCTCATACTTTGCTCCTGAGGGCGAAGTGATTGATTTGTGGATCTGTTTTTTGGTGGATAATTACTCATGACCTCCTGGCCAGCCCAATCACAGTCAATGAATAAGGGCAATCAGAGTTTGCTATTTCAGCTCTTCAATTTTGTTGTTATTTTGTTTGTTGTTCTGTTTCCAAACCTGCTTTTTTGCACAATTTTGACCCTAGAATCTCGTCTCAAATTACTAGCCTCCTCCTGAACTTTGACTGTTTGACACCGTACTGTTTGACTGCATTCATGACCTACTAAGGTAGGATGCTGCAAAATCGATTGTGATGTAAAACCGTTAACATCCATGAGGTATGTTCACTTAAGGTTGATAATGTTGCTATGTAGTACATGACTTATTTTTTAGGTCACAAAAAATAAGACATGTATTGTGGGACTACATTTCTACCCTAGAATGAACAAAAGTGCTACATGTTAACTGTTTTACATCACGATTGGTTTTGTAGCATCCTACCTTATGGTATCTCTTATTTCTTTCTTGCCTACATAACATTGTTAACTTGCCGTGGTGTTTTTCTCCTTGGTGGAGGTATCATTCCCTCAAAGATACCTTGAAAAAATTGAGTTACAATGTAAAGGATATTATTAGGTGTCCAATTGAATAGGTTTTGGGAGGTGGTTGTCTAACATTGGATTTGAGAAGGGTGATAACTTGAGAACGGTGATACAATAACTTGAGAAGTTGAATAGGTTTTGGAAGGTGGTTGTCTAACATTGGATTTCAGAAGGGTGATACACTAACTTGAGAAGGGTCATACAATAACTTGAGAAGCTCACTGTTGGAGTTCTTGTTTTCCGGGGAACAAAAGGGACCCAACATTGGTGGATAATGTTATGTAATCTAACTTAATGACCTTACTTCACTAAAGGTATGTTTACACGTGGTCTTAAACAATGTTGTGTCTGAAGGTCTTAGGAACAAATTTGGTATTGAGGGTCTTGTTTTCAAGGGAACAAAAGGGACCCCAACATTGGTGGATAATGTTATGTAATCTAACTTAATGACCTTACTTCACTAAAGATGTGTTTACACGTGGTCTAAAACAATGTTGTGTTTGAGGGTCTTAGGAACAAATTTAGACCTACTTCTAAACCATATTCACATTCCAAACATCAACCTAATACCAAGTGCAAACTTATTTTAAGATGTAGAAAGGTTGTTGAAAGACTTTAGAAAGGACATTTTAACATCACCCCTAACACCAAGTGCAAACATACCTTAAGTTGCAAAAAGGCTGTAGAAAGGACATTTTAATGACTTATAAAATTCTCACAACTACCAAGGGTGAAGCCCCTTCTCAATGGCTATAATTTTAGAATTATAGTGGTAGTGATGCAATGATTTTTGGAATCAATGGCTATATTTTAAGAATTGTGGTGGTACTGATGCAATGATTTTTGGAATCAATTAGAATCAAATATGCAGTTGGAAAATAACAATCAAGTAGATCACACATATTAATATTTTTTCATTCTTTTCTTTGAATTGTTGGAAGGTAGTAAATTGAATTCTTAACAAACTATTAGTTTCATGAATATCATTCAAATAGAAAAATAAAGTTGTTTCAAAGATCATCATAAGAAAAAAGATCTTGGAATAATTCTACAAACTACTTCACACATGTTGTAAGTTGGATGGAGCGAATAGAGGAATGTAATCTTGATTGCTTTTTGAAATGCATTCGCTTCTACAAATTAAATGCAAGTCTCCCAAATTTGCATTTATTTTGTGTATGACTTGGTTTGACATTAGGGTTCAGAGGTGTATTGATAAAAATGACGGGGATTGCAAAAATTTGGTAATTTTATTGCATGAATTGAAATTGTTACAAATTTTGAAAGGCAAAAAGTGCTCTAGACCCATAGTCAATCTCTAAACTCTTCCAATTCCAATCATTCAAAAAAATTACTTTCCCACTGACTACTTCCTAGTTTCTTACGCACTACAGTACTTTGGGACATGTATCATGAACTTTTAGTGCCAATCTTGAAAAGGAAAAAAGAAACCCATTCCAGCCTTGGTTGGAAATAAATCATTCTACATGTTGGCTATGGGGTGTTGGTCGAGAATGGGTGGTTCTACTTTAGTACGGAGTAGTAAATAAAGTTACCATGACACCAAATGAGAGGTCATAGTAAGAATGTTGACTAGTAAGTTAGAAATTATGACTTTAGTGAACCTCAGTCCGACAAACAGTCACCAACTGAAAGCGAAAAGATTTGGACAGGTTCATGAAAAAGACGGATGAGAGTATCATGCACTTCCCGTTCAAACTTGGGCTCCCCCAATCACTTCGGCCCGCACTCATCATTGAAAGGGAGGTTTCCCAAGACCCTTCCCAAGAGCACCCCTCTCAAGAGCCCTCCCAAGACCCCTTCCAAGACCTCCTCCAAGACCTCTCTCTTCGAAGCTTGCCTTCGTCTCTTTCGATTTCCGTAAACAATCCCGATCTGTTCTTCTGCTGGTCGCTGCTACATCCTTCGGCCGTTGCAGGCACCGGATTCCAGCACGGGATCTGTCTGCGCAACTACGTTACTCGTGAAGTAAGTGCTTTTCTTATTCTCGGTGTCAGTTGTTTGAGAATCTTCTGAAGCTCTTTATTGCGTTTCAGGGGATCCAGGAGTTGATTTGTCGGTGTGATTGGAGGTGAGGCCCAAAAATTTGACTACTGGAGTCGTGGATGATTGAGTATCAGTCTTAGTTGATGTTCTATTCTCAGTGAYGCTAATCTGAGGATTTTTCACTAATTTCGCACTAATTGGATTCCGGTTACTCTTGCCGGAGCATTCGTTTGGAAGATTGAGGGATTCGACGGCATTTTGGAATCGATTCTATCCAATCGGCGGTTTACAAAGCTCTCTTCGCGTTTAATAGTCGTTGCGTGAATAAAGTACACATGAAGCACAGTGTTAGGGTTTGTAGGCTTTTAGCTGAGCTCGTGATTTGGACATAGCATGAGTTGGTTTGAGGACAGAGGGAATGATTCGAGGTTCGCTCGATTTTTCTGAACGTTAGGCTAGGCAGCAGTCGGTGTGAGGTTTCAGCTCCTCCGTGCCATTGACGCTCCGTTCGCAGTGACCCTAAGTTGAGAATTTTACACTTATTAGATTCGTAGTGGTAGCATTCTTGTTCTCTCCTCGAAGAATTTGTGGGAAGATTGAGAAATTTACGGTTAATTTGGAATCGCGTCCAGCCAATCGGTTGTTCACGGAGGCACTTTGCGCTTTATGCAGTTGTTGCGTGGTTGAGCCTACTTATGAAGCCCAGCGCTAGGGTGTGCACAGGCAGTGATATGGATAAAAGTAAATTATGAATGATTGTCTCTGTGGACTGTAATGCTTCGGTAATTTAGACTACGGGGCTGTAAAGATCTTAATACTCGAGAATCTTCAGGTCAAGGAGGAATTTGGTGATTGGAGTTCTGAAACAGGAGCGTGGAGTGGAGCTTTCCAATGCCCGGAATGTAGCGGAAAGACTCAGAACTGATCTGAAAAGTCGCAGGGATTTCTAGGCTTTGGCAAAGTGAGTGTTGGCGAAGGCAGATCCTGGTATGCAGGGGAAGGACATGCCAGGAGTCAATGGTGGGAGCCCCATGTGGTCTCAACTTCTCAACAGGGAACCATTTGAGTTCCCTGCGCAGAATTTCGAGGAAGATGAACTTGTGTTGGACCACCGGGATGCGGGCATGGAGAGTCTCGATTACGAGGTTGTGGAAAGCGTGGCATATCGAGAGGATCAGGTACAGATGTGATTGAGATCTGGGGACACGCCCTTGTAATTGTTCATTCTTTATTGCTTCTTGGCCTTGCAATTTTGATTCATTTCTGCTTGTTGTGTTCACAAGTGGAGGAAGCAGTGAGTAGTTTCATAASTCTTTTGAAATCAGAACCTGGATAAATGAGGGAAATAGTCAAGGCGTTCATTGAGTACTAAGGTAGAGGATACTACTTGCGTCACTTTAACCATTTTAACATGTGTAAGAGTGTCACTTTTGGTGGATTTATAGAGTTGTGGAGAGACCTTTGGTTATAAGAGTCARTTTCGAATTCTGTCAGTATGTATGAATTTCATATGCAATTTCAAAGTGGGGAGTTCTAGACCACTTGAACTGACAGTAGATAACCCCATTTCCATTCAAAGATCATTGAGCCATACTGCAGACATTTAGCCAAATCATGCTTACACCACTTTCTAATATATCCAACCAAGTTTACGAATAGATCTGTTGCTTTTGGTAGTAGAGGTCAGCATAGGGCACGGGATCAGGTCCCTAAAGGTTTTAGTAACCTCTACCTTGTGCTTTGATTTGACAGAAGATAGCTAAGGATGGACCCCTGGTTGTGTTTTAAGTGCTTTAYTGAAATTCGCTGGTTTGAGAGCGTCGATTTAAAATTAACCGTGTTACTGAGAAGTTATTTACGTTTGCTGCAGGCTCAAAGAGGAATTTGGCATCATGCATCCTATATATCCTTAAAATGGCTCTTCGCACTGCTCATTGGTGTAGGTAAATGTTTCAGTCCCTGCCTTTGGACTTCCTTTTGGACATTTGGTGAACTTGACCATGTTCACTTTTGACAAGCCTTAATGGAGCAKACCGAGGGACACCCTGATAATATTTCCGGATTGAGCTATTTCATACCGGAAACCTAGTTACAAAATTGGGCTTTGTAATAACTGAATTATTTGAATTTGAGATAACATGGTTGTCATGCCTTCAGTAATTAACACGAGATCGCTGTATTTGCAGGGACAGGGCTTGCTGCTTTTTTTATCAATATTGCAGTCGAAAACTTTTCAGGATGGAAGTTCACTGCAACGTTTGCTCTCATTAAGTACAACTTCTTTTTAGGCTTAGTAATCTATATCGCATTTAATGCAGCTTTAGTTTTTTCATCGGTTTACATCGTCACTCAATTTGCTCCCGCTGCAGCAGGGTCTGGCATCCCTGAGATCAAGGCCTATTTGAACGGTGCGTCAGAGTGTATTGTAGTCTTTTTGTCTTCATTTGTTCTATTGGATCTGTGGTATGCCGGCAACATGTTTAGATGATGCAGAAATGTGTGTGTGTGTGTGTGTGTTGGATAGCTTGGTATGTTTCACGGATTCTGATGATGTGCTGAAATCGTTCCATTGTTTTGCAGGCATTGACACCCCTGGTATTCTCTTGTTTCGGACTTTAATTGGGAAGGTGAGGAACCATGTAGTGAACTCTACTTTAGATAACTAGCAATTGATTATCAGTCACATTGTCAATTTGGTTTCGTATCAGGGCCATGATATCTTTTGAGTGAGTACGAGCAACTCATTAAGATCATTCTCCATTATTGATTAACTGGTGGTTTTTACCAAATGAATTAGTTTCTGAAATTTTGATGAATAAATCATGTGTAACGTACCCAATTGTTTGTATATGGGCAGATTCTGGGTAGTATAGGTTCTGTTGGAGGAGGATTAGCTTTGGGGAAGGAAGGGCCTCTGGTACACACGGGTGCCTGTATCGCATCCGTACTGGGACAGGTAAATTTGTTGAGAGAGCCCTAAATACAACTGCTTCAGTCTTGCTTGAGCGAGATGATCGTGAAATTCTTAAGTGGGTTAATTCCTCGACAATTTCATGGGTTTATTTTTTAAGGTTTATAATTTGAGGGCATGCATTACATATATTTCAAGCACTCTTCACTGCTTCTCATTCTCTGCTGCTGGTATATTTTATGAGTACAGGGTGGCTCAACCAAATAYCACGTGAATTGGAGATGGCTTCGAAGGTTTAAGAATGATCGTGATCGTCGTGATCTTGTAAGGCTCTCTAAATTTTTCTGAAGCCGACAGTTTCAACTTCATGCATTGATTTGTACTCCTAGTAGCTCACTTCTGTTCTTGGTCTCAGATTTAATAGATATTATGTTTACTAAATGAAGTGAGTAATAATGAGGGTTTATGGTTAGGCTATGGATTTTCACTACCATGGTAAGCTCAGTTACARAATTTCAGATATTTATGACTTCTTTAGGAGAGTACAGCTGCTGTTTATTGCTAATCACAACATTATGATGATCTGGCGGTTTTTATGAGGGTTATATGATACTCCCATCAGCTCTGCTTTTTCTCAGTTTTTACTTTCTTTTCGATGGATTTACATACTAGTTATCAGTCATGGGATTATCTTATGCATTTCCGTCTATGTGGTTTGATCATGTCAATAGTTATCCATCTGTTATATGAATGGAGCAGGAAACTTCTTATGTTGTATTTGAGTTCGGTACAATTTTATCCAGAAGCCTAGCTGATCATTTGTTTTAGGTGACGTGTGGCTGTGCCGCTGGAGTAGCGGCAGCTTTCAGATCRCCGGTTGGGGGTGTTTTGTTTGCTCTTGAGGAGGTCACTTCATGGTAACTGACTTCCCTTTTCTGCCGTCTTACTTTGTCGTAGGCCTTAACCTTATAATATTGATAGTGTAAGTTAGCCATATCTGCAGTGATATTAAGATGTATGCGTTGCTAGTGTCTTCCACATTAGCAGAATCTGATTATCGTTTCTTTAATGAAGGTGGAGGAGTCAACTTCTATGGCGGGTCTTTTTCACAGCAGCCGTGGTTGCTGTTGTGGTGCGGACTGCGATGGGTTGGTGCAAGAATGGAAATTGCGGACATTTCAGCTCTGGTGGATTTATCATATGGGATATTTCGGGGTAAGCCATGCATTACTTACTGTCTCTGTTTTAAAACAGGATGAAGAGAAGACAGCTTAATTTGAGTTTGTGTATACAAATTTGTAGCGTTCATTTCCAATTTGTAGTTGCAATGATATATTTCTAGCATGCATTTTATAGACTTCACGTCCTATATTACTTGTTAACGTGCAGGGGCCAAGATGATTACTCTTTTTTTGAGCTTCTACCCATGGCTATGCTCGGTGCAATTGGAGGACTGCTTGGTATGTGACAATGAATCCTGCCCCGGCTATAGATTTGCACAGAAATAAAACTCTTTTTGGAGAGTTTGAATTTGTCATTTAGTTTGCTCATTTATTTTATGATTCTGCCTAAGCTGAAGCTCTTAGATTGTTCTGTCAATTTTGTATAATCGAGATCTGTTGCAGGGGCACTGTTCAACCAGCTTACCATCTGGATCTCGAGCTGGAGACGGAATGTGTTGCACAGGAGGGGCAATCGTGTGAAGGTACATTCCTCAAGTGAATCAGTGACAATGATGTGTATCGATTCATCTGCTATTTTTTGTTCCGAGACTGGAATCATCTCAAAATTTACATCCAGTCGCTAGTATGGTCATGTCTTATTGTCAGATATCATGTCACTGTTTTGACATTCATGTGAGTTTCTACCGTTTCATACGAGAATTTACCTAAAGAAACTGGCCTTTGGTTTGATTAGTTAGATTTCCAGTAGAGAGAGAGGTAGGCATAACCGCTTTCCACTTTGAATGTTATCCTAACTATGTTTTGTTGAATGGTGCAGATTATTGAGGTTCTGTTGGTGTCCTTGATAACATCCTTGTTGTCATTTGGTTTGCCAATGATGACCAGTTGTAAACCGTGCCCTGACCCAGTGAAGTACCCAGGGGTTGTTTGCCCCCGGCCTTCGGGGAATTATGGCAATTATGTGAATGTAAGTTTTTTGTATAGATCTTATTTTCTCTCTGGTTATAATTTTTGTGGAGTATGTTTCAGATTTTCTCGTTCTAGACTCATATGATAACCAAGTTATTTTGGGTCTTTATTTCAAATGTGAAGGTTCTGCTAATTCTAAAATGTTATCCTTCCCTGTTTTTTTAATGGAACGTGCTGTTTACTTTTGCAGTTCTTCTGTTCCAATGAAGACCAGTACAACGACCTTGCCACAATCTTTTTCAATACCCAGGTCAGATATTTGTCCTATTTAGAATCTCTGGGTGCCTCATGGGGCTCGAGACGGATGCTGAAGACCTCTCGCCGCCCAAGTCGCTGTATCTTTTCGTCATATAGCAATTCTTTACTCGCCGCATCACCCGAAAACGGAAATAAAGATTCTTAACATCTAATCGTGTTATTCTAGCATCAGTCGTATCATAAACAATAAATAAATTCTGATATATCTGACTTGGCAAGCAGGACGACGCAATCAGAAATCTTTTCAGCACCAACACCCCACACGAATACACAACSCGTAGCCTCTTTACCTTCCTGGTATGTTATATACTATGTTGCAACGAGCCGTCAGTTTTTATTGTCTCTACCCCGAGGGAAGAGGCTAAGCAGTGGTTGAAATGTATTAATCTCGGTGCCCCATAAAAATGAGACATGTGTTAGAAGCAGTAGTTTGAATGATTTTCCTTCATATTGAGGCCCATCATTTCGAAGAAAGAATTTCTTATGCCTCATAGAATTGTGACATGTGGTTATAGGAATTGTCATTCTAGAATTGTCAAATAGGATTTTTGAATTTTTCCAATCACCGAGGAGTATACTGAGGATTATACTAGAGATATATTGAGGTTTGTATTCAGGATTACATGGAGACACATGAAAATTATATATGTTTATTTGGGGTAAAGACACTTGCAATAAGCCGCTTATATRAGGACGATGCTAAATYCTAATTTTCCTTCAGCCTAAAAMTTTCGACCGGTGAAAATTTTGGGTGTGTCCGAGTAGAAATTTTTATCTGTCAAGTCACTGATTTTTTGCTACCTCCAACTTTCTAGTTTGTTTTGTAACTTGTCATTGGACATGTTCTGGAGAAGAACACTAAGGACAGTGGGGTATGTGCAGGCGATGTTTTTCTCACTTGCTGTGCTGACTTATGGAACAGCTGTTCCATCAGGGCAGTTTGTTCCAGGTATTATGATTGGTGCCACTTACGGGCGGCTTGTCGGCATCTTGGTAGTCAATGCTTCGAGTAAGGATAGTGTTGACGAAGGAACGTACGTATTGGGAACTTCCAACTGACTTATTTTCGTATGACACTGTTAGCTAGCCAGCAAGGCTGTATGCCAGTAACTAATAGGTGAATCATGGGTTGTCTGTCTGTTTTATGAGTTTCTGGCTTGGCACAACATTTCTCCTTCATTCCAGTTTGAGACCTTGCTGTTACTTATGGAGKCTCTTTTGCATTTGACCCTCATTTGAATTTAAACTAGGACAGAGCTATATTAGCAAACCTGCTTGAAGGTATGTATAACCCTCATTTTCCAAGTGGAGACGTTAGTCACTAGTTGCAGCCTTTAACTTCGCTCTGCCTCATCTGTGAACAGGTACGCTTTGCTGGGGGCTGCCTCATTTCTTGGGGGTTCAATGCGGATGACTGTATCACTCTGTGTCATTATGGTCGAGATCACCAACAATCTTCAGCTCCTTCCGCTCATAATGTTGGTTCTCCTTATTTCTAAGGTAATTTATTTCTTCTTTGTAATATTTTATTTTATTTTTTGTAACTTCTCTATGGCACCGTGGGCATATCTATAGGATTTGAAATAATTCATTAGGAATCTTTATGAAAGATGCTCCCTCCGTCCCGAAATGATTGTCCACAATTTTGTTGGGTTTTTTTGTAGCCAATTTTATCGATCATATTGTGAAAAACATAATTAAGAAAGGTTCATAATTTTATATCACTAGAATCAATGAGGAACATTGCGTGTGTTCATTGTAACCTAAATAAAATTAGCTACAAGGAAGTATGTTTTGACCTACTCAAAACAAATTAAAAAAAACATGACATTCAAAGTGGACAATCATTTCGGGACGGAGCGAGTAGTAAAATGTATCAAATGAAAGAAGAARTCATGTCTTAGGGTTTGGAATGATACAAATACGGTTTGGAAGTTACTTCAGTTGGCTATTAGCTGTCAAAGTTGACTTTCTATTTTTAGTTTGGGCACTTAGGAGTTAATGAAATCAGATGAAGTTGCCAGTCTCCAGAACGGAACATTTCTACGTTTTWTCATGACGCTGATTTTCGTTTGATGGCCTCATGGTTTAGACTGAGGAGGTCAATGTCCTTTTGCTCTCTAGCAGACGCGTCCTTATTTTATTGTATATTGTGCATCTTGTTACGATGATTGTGCAGGCTGTTGGAGATGCTTTCAACAATGGCTTCTATGAGGAACAGGTCAAACTACGAAGTCTTCCTCTTCTTGAGTCAAGGCCACAACGGTTTATGCGTAATCTGGCAGCAAAGGATGCTATCAGCACAAGAAAGGTACGGTGCTTTCTTGGCGGCGAATATATTGAAATTCGAATTTCGAGTAAATGACGCTTTGAATCTGAGTGCATCTGCTGTTCCAAAATCATAGACTTTTGCTATTCGAAGGTAATCTTCGTATGGTGTCTGATGTTAAATTGTGAGCTTCTTTTAGTAGAGTCTCTTTGTGCTGTAGTCAATATGTCGATTTTTTGTGAGTGGTATCCTGAAAAAGAGCCGAAACTGGGTGGGGATCTCAGGTTGTGCAGTTCTCAAGGGTGTCGAAGGTTGGCCATATTGTAGCTGTTTTACGAAGCACCAACCATAATGGTTTCCCTGTAAGTTTCGGACACAGTATACTATGTTTTCTTTAGGTTCAAGAAACGGATYTGATTGTTTTTATAGYCTCCCATAGTTTCTTGCTGTTCAAAACACAATTTCGGTATATGAAAGTGCAGCTGATTGATGTGATGAACATGTATGCTGGAAGCTCTTTTTAAATAGATTGCTGTTCGAAAAACATCCACACGTATGCGGCAATTACGAGAAAACTAGAAATCTCGYTGGTTGCTTATTCACTCCGGACATGGGAATGAGTCATGTGTGCTATGTAAGCTTAGATTTATGTTTGGATAATCTGCGTGGCAAAAATAGTGATGAGAAGGCGTGAAGGTCAACTCACACCTAGTCTGATAACACCTACCATGACCTTTCCTAGCCACAATCAATATTGCCACTTTGGATGGTCTGAGTTCTCATTCATAACTGGAGGCATAAAGATAGAGCACGAATTTGAAAGAAAATCCTTCATTAGAGAGTTTTCGAAGTTTGCGGTGTGAGAGAGGACAATTGCTATATCGACATTAACAGGGGGATTCTTTCCACAGGTTGTTGATAAGCTTCAGACAGGAGAGCCTGTTGTCATTGGACTTATTTTAAGGAGGTGTGATCCTCGCTTCTTTAGGATGGTTTGGCTTTTTAGTGTTCATTTCGAAGATCTTAGAGWATTTTTCTTGTATTTGATGATGCAATATCTCCAAGGATGTTTTTTTAAGCTTAAAGTTTTTCCGATCCTATGTTGTTCCAAGTGCAGCTATCTACTGGTTGTTCTCAAGGCTAAAGCAGATTTTCAACATAGCCCGAACCCCGAAGACGCACGGGGTAGAATTAATTTCAGGTAGCACATGGTTATTTCCTGATCTTCCATTTTTTCATATTCAAATATTTCTAACGAGGATGACAGATTTGATCTTCTGTGAGGARCATGAACCACTGCTCTTTTCAATTGGAACCTAAATATTTGCTTTCGCTTAAGTTATCTGGAATTGTGGTAACTGATTATCAAAACTGACCGAACGTCTTTATTGCCTGTGTTATGTACAGATACGATGTCAGAGATTTTACAAAACCAGTGTCAAGTAAAGGTCGCTCTATATACGACATTGACATTAGCCCTGTGGAGATGGAGATGTACATTGATTTGCAACCATTTGTAAATCCAACACCGTACATTGTTCCTGAGGACATGTCTCTCGCAAAAGTATGTTTCGTTTCATAGTGACCCTTATGATATCTTCTGATAGTTGTGGATAGAGATTGAACACGTATTTTCATAAGTTTAATTTTAACCTTGAATTACAGTGTGTGCGTAGACAGATGTAAGATGCACTCTCTTTCCGAAATCATCTTTGATGCTGTTAACCATTAGCTGATGGTTCCCTTGAAATTGTGGCAGGTATACAATTTATTTCGGCAGCTTGGATTGCGGCACATATGTGTTGTGCCAAGACCTTCACAAGTTGTTGGAGTCATTACTCGAAAAGATTTGTGGGCTGAGGTGAGTCATCCTTCTCCTTTCTGATCACCCCTTGATAAAGTCATGAATAGTTCAGATAATAGCTGGAAGCTGTCAGATTGATTATGGTTGTTATTGCAACGAAGAGAAAAATATCTTGATTCAGAGGATATATATATATGTGTGTTGTCAATGTCCTTTCGTTCATGTGCTCGTCCTTATTTAATTTATCTCGCATTCTGCTGATCAAATTAATATCTTTAATGTCTTTTTGCTCTCTTGCAGGTGTTGGAAGAGAGAGACAGTTTGGATGAGATAATAAGCAGTCGAGGAAGGTTGGGTCCAGATGTCTGACAAACCCCTTCCTCTTTCCTTCTGAGCAAATGTATGCTCTCCCTGTCCATATGCTTCGTCTAAGGTCTCAGGGCATTGTCTTGAAGGCGGCAGGCACGAAACCCTTAAGATCCCGCCCGCACCAACCAAGTAGCACCAATTAGCTGCCTTGGGTGTTACGGTTCGTTAGCTAGTTGGAAGTTAAATAGCCTATTATGCGGCCGCACTTCCAAGTTAGGTAACTGCTGCGACTTGGTTGGTGCGGGCGGATTGAGCACTTGAGACCATTGGTGGAGGAACAGTTATAGGCACTTGTCCGAAATCGGAGAGTCTTAAGTTAATTGATGGAAATGAGTTTATATTCATTGTGCTAGTGACAAGAATTAGAACTAAAATGCTCGCTGGCATTTGGGCATTCAATAACTACTGCCTGTTGGTTGGTGGGGGCGGGGCCTTAGAGTGGTGGCCAGTAGGATTCGTAACCAAAAGGCTTAGTTAAATCTGTCCACATGCATTGAGAATTCGAATTCCTGAGGTTATATACTATTGTGTGACTTGGACATGAAAAAAGTGTTGGTGATCATGCAACAGGTATTTYGCTCCACCTGAACACAGGCAACCACTGTTGGAGAGCTCGATGTAAAGCTAGTGCAGAGGCAAGGCTGCACGTAAAATGGCAGGGAAGTCGGCTCCGTGCTTTTCAGCATGCACAGAAAATGTGTGACGCCCAATATAGATTGTACAGGTCACGAAGATTCTCTTTCCGTCATATTATAGATCAGAATTTGTTATGGGTTGCCTCTCCCATTGGTAGAACAACCAAGGAGCACTCTTATAATCACGACRCAACTTTATTTTTTCCTATTTCCTTGGCACTGTAGACTACCGTTCTTTGTTAAGTTTCGATCCCGACATTGAGTTGCTCAACGTGCATAGTTTCTGCATTTCTAGAAGTCCSAAATGCTGTTTATGTGGGGCAAGGAACACGTCTCGGAGCTTAGGATGTATTGATATTGAGAATTATTTTCAGAGTACTAAGTTAGAAAGCAGTTAAAAGTTGGGAGTAAGTGAAAAGGCTGACGACGTTAACGGYAGTCTGAAATTKTTAGTCTTGCTAATGYGYTACTGTACTGTATTGTACAGCCATTTTATCAATAAGATTACATGGAGCAGAGATTTCTTATCTCGTGCGCGGTTAGRTGACATTTTGGAATGTGGAACCTTTGACTCTTTTTCTATCAGGTTGCCAGATCAGCTGTCACTTTTTTGTCTTTTGAAGTTGAGTAGTAGGTGCATGCTGGAGTGCTAGGTGAAGGCTCAAGTGGGCCATGTGATGCTTCCTTCACTCCGACTGCTCTTATGCCAACTAATACCCACCGTTCACTTCATTGTACTGCACACTTGAAGGTATAGAAGAATACATGACACACATTATTTGGTTGAACAAGTGTACCTACCTTGTATCCATTATTTCTTTTTTTTTTTGCCGATGACAATACAGTCATTCAAATACTTTACTCTTTATTTCTGATGCAAGTGAARATGTTTTACTTCAAAGATTCCACATTAAATTTTACTTGATGGCCATTAGGTCATTGAGAAACTTTGATTCTGTACATTTTGAAGAATGTAACAATTGACATGCGCTCTATGAACACTGAACTTCCTTGACTAAATGTTCCTACAAAGCACTCCCAAATTGGCTTGGACTAAGTTTTCACATAAAGCACTCCCAAAATTGGCATTTCTATTGCATAAAGAATAAATGACTTTTAAAAAAAAATTGGATTCAATCATATGATTTTGTCATACACTACTAGAAGGATGTGTGGTACAGCTCAAATATTAGTGCTTTTTGTTCATCAAACCCCTTTCTAAAGTTGCCACTTTTWATATAGTAGACTGCTTTTTTTAATACATAATGGTATTCTTTGGATTGGTAGTGTAAATTGAAAAAATATTCAATCCACCTATTTTTGAAAAGCATTTTTGATACTTCCTTGCCATGTACTCCCTCCATTTCTGAATAATACCAATATTTTCTTTGTATATTACAAAATAAACATTGGTATTATTCAAAAGAAAAGGGAGTATCTTCTTATGGAAAATTACAGTTTAAAAAATCTTGAAATTGCAAATGTTTTATATGACCTTTCTTTTCTTTCTAAGATTTGAAAAAAGAATAATTGTCCAAAAGATTTACGATTCATTTTTGGAATTGATTTCTGCTACAACTAATGCTCCCTTTGTCCCACTAAAAACCTCCAAATCAAGCACAATTTTGTCCCACTGAAAAGCTCCATTTCTTGATTTTGACCATTGAGTCAGTGTGCCGTGTTGAATGACCTTGTAGGGGCAAGTGAAACAATCTAAGAACATTCATCTGGCCTAGCAAGCTTGGCCTTGCCTATATGAGGCACCTTGTACTTGTTGCCTCTTTACACAATAGTGTTGACGATGCGTTTAGTGACCACTTAGGCACTAAGAAAATTTGTTCATAAAGTGGACCAAGTTTCCTTGTTGTGGATATTTCTAAATTGAGCAGCGTATTTCTAGAATATCATTGTTGCCACCAACCTCTAAATTATCTAAAATGACAAAGCTAGCAACATTTACAAATTTTGCTCAAATATCTTATTTTCTACATAGATTTTGGATGCCTAAATAACAACGCCTAAGCTAAAGATTTTGCATAGATTTAAGGAATGTGTTAGTGGTTCTTGAATGGGCATGTATTGTTGGCACTATGACTAAAAATACAGTTAACCTCTAAAATGCTCGAACTCCTTTTTTTTTGGCAACATAGCAATTTTGGGCAGCTCACTACAAATGGAGTTTTTATTTTTTTTCTTTGAAATTTTCACACAACGTTTTCCCAAGGAGTAGCTTTGAGGCCCTAAAATTTTCATAACTTTTGACTACATACGTGAAAAGTTATTGTATGATATGTAGTTTTCATTGCTTGGCGGGCAGCCCGAATAGCAAAAAATAATTCTTTAAAAACTACTTTTAAAAATAAAAATTTGAAATTGGTTCTTTTGATTTATATCTAAGTGTAAAGCTTTGGATTATTCTATTTTGATCATTCTATTTTGATCATTGAGTCAAAAGTTATGAGGAGTTTTAGTTTAGGGTAGTTTGCGGGTAGTTTGCGGGTAGTTATAAAATCTCTACTCTACAAAAAGTTTGAAATCCATAATTTAATTTAATTTTTAATATTTTTGGAAAACAAAATAAAATAGTAGGTGTAAATTGATTATTACAACATTTTAACCATTGGGATCGGCGTTTTCAATTCCATAAATAAAATGTTTACAATTTAGTATTTTGAGTCAATTTCAACTTCTTTCTACTTACTATTTTTGTCCTATATGTTCTACCATTCCAAATGATTTGAAAATTTTCAAGCATTTAACTAACTTGCCCTAAAGAATGAATCCAAAGAGTAACCACTATTGTGGACATTTTTTCATGCAAATGTGACCTTGTGAAGTGGACCTGCCAGAATTTTTGCAGGGCCAAAAAAATGATTTTTGCCAATTCAAACACTAATGTCTTGCAATCTACATGGTGGAAAATTCTGTTTTTTTTTCCACATCTTTTTTAACCCGGGTACTACAAGATTCTACAATTACGTGTCTCAAAAAATGTTTTTTTTCTAAAATTTGGTATTTGTATTAGAAATAGCAAGTTTTGGAGCGTTTTTGGTGAAAACATAGTCAAAACCATTTAGAGGTTCCCTCGAGGTAAATAAATTTGGAGTTTTTTTAGTGGGACAGAGGGAGTACTTGATTATGTATTTAATGTCCCTAAATCTCTTTCCTATTATTATCTATGGTAGAGAAACCAGTATTTGATCAAATAAACAATTCTAGACATGATCTGGGGTAGTGTTGGGCAAAGCAAATATTTTCAGAGGTGCATTGACAAAAATGATGGAAATTGCAAAACAAAAGTGGTAATTTTATCTCTTGCAATGAAATTACTATGAATTTTGAAAGGCCGAAGTTGGGCTTGACCCATGATCGACATCTAGAGTCATCGAGTTTCCATCATTCAAGAAAAACTTTCCTGCTCATTGCTTCCTACTTTCTTGCTCACTTATGTGTCATGAGCTTATTGGTCTAAACCTTCAAAAAATTTAAAACACGCATTTCAAGGAGAAAATGGAAATCTATTCCAGCCTTCGTTGAAAATACAACACTCTATTGATTGGTGATGGGGTGTTGGTTAGTAATGGGTCCCTCTACCATAGATGGATGACTAAAGATTGGAATTTCATTTGTAAGATACCCTTAGTGAAATCAACCATTCATCAACCATCTTTTTTATCAAAGAGTTATTTAAAACTCGTGGATTTTGAAGACATTCAAATTGAATTGAGTTTTCCTACCTTGAACTTTAAAGATTCAAGAATTTAATGGATTTAAATATTAAATTTAATTGATCATTTTGAGAAAAATATAATTCAAATGCAATGGAATTTATTTCACAAGAATTAACAAAATCATTCATTGCATGCGCTAGATAAATTTAACTGACAATGAATCCAAAAAAACTCCATAATTCCAATACTACATGCAAATCTACTAGTTGTTTTGGAATTAATTTATGTCAATTTCAAATGGAGCTAAGAGCTGTTCTTGTAGTCACATACACTAGTGAAAATAATTGAAGGTATGACAACAAACATTATATGAATTAGCTCTCAAAATGATGGAAAGGATTTACATATACATCATCTTATTTATCTCCAAGAATAAAAATCATGTGCTAAAATATGACAAGACACACACTATTGAATTGATATTAGCATTTTGATTTGAATATCATTTTAACGTCTGACTCCTTACCATTCTCATATATTGCTCCATGCCAATAGAACACATGATCATATTGAATTTTTTTCATAAATGTAGAGGGTGCAACAATGATTCAAATTTGGGGGTGTCATATGTTATTGAATCTTGGTCAACATAAGAACAAAATTTTGTCATTAGTTTATACTTCAAATGAATTCATGCACCTCAGTCTACATCCAAATCCAAAACCTTTCTAAAACCATCATCAAGAAGCTAGTGCTTGAATGCAGAGACACGAGCCTACTAGCCTTAGATCTAGTTGTAGATAAGCACCTAAAAGCATTTGAAGATGTTGTAACATACTTACCTAAAATATAGGTACACTATAGCATATAAAGAGTCTATAACCTAGGTACCTATAAGATTGACACTTATAAACATTGAAGGTATTTACAAGGCTTCTAGGCTCATGGGCTCATAGATTCTAAGTTCACATGCTAGCACTCTCAAACTAAGATTGACAAATTATTTATTAAAATATACTCTTAGTATTCATAAGAATTTAGTGTTGGTTTTAAAAAGAAATAAAATTAGCGCTTTGAAAATGCATAGTTCATACTATCTCAATTTAAATGAATTCTAAGGTAACATAGGATCTCTTTTTTAATACTAACAAGATCTCTTATAAACTTTTTTGACCCTTTTGTCAAAAAATGTTCAAAACTACCATTTCTAGTGTAAAGAGCAAAAAAACTAAAATTGTCATTTTTGCATATTGAACCATAGGATCTGGACTATAAATAATTATAGGAATGTGTGAAAGGAATTTCAAAGACTTTGATTGCACGATAAATGCATTTAAATTGAAGAAATCACAATTTTGAGACACTACAACAAACTAGCTTATGAGACTTTGAATCCTGTTAACTTCAAATTTTTGCACTACATATTTTGAATTAAATGTTCTATAATGAATAATCATGTTGAGAGCTTAGGAAATTAATTAAATAAATAAATTGATTTTTATTATTTAAAAATTTGTTTAGTAGGAACAAGTACGAAACAATTAAAGGGAAAAAAAATAAGGTGTTAATAGATATAGGATGGAATTAGAACACACTAATCCCTATGGTGATATTGTTCTAACAATCAAAAATAAACMTTTGGAGTTTTTTGTTTTTAAAAAAATAATGTGAAAAAAATTGAGCTAAAAAATGAATCCTATATGGGTTTTTTTCAAGAGGATGCTTTGATTGCCCACAAAACAAGATGCTCCATAGTTTTCACATCACAATTCCAAATGGAATCAATCAAATCCTTTTATGTAGACAAAATTACAATCTACATTTGGTTTCAATTTTTTGTGAATTTCTTTTGTTGTCCTCAGAGTTGAAATTTGGACTTCTTGTGGTTTAATGTTATCTTCCCTACGAGTGATTGAAATAAAAATGGTTTTCTCATAAAGCTAATACTACGTAAGATTTTCTATCTTATGAAAAAAGTTTTTAAAAAATTTGCCAAAAATTAGTCTTATAGTAAACTTGCCCAAAATCCATTTTGTCTCCAATAGGGAATTGTTTATTTTGTCCGTGCTAGGTGAGCTTACGTCTCATCAATCACACAAAAAGTACCATGTTGTAAGAGTAAATGTAACCACAATTCAGCTCACATGACATTTAAGATTTTGCAGCCAAATTCACATTTTTGAGTCACACTGTATAAGGTAGAACCATCCATTACCAACAAGTGCCCCATTACCAACCATAGATTGACGTGTTTCCAACCATGGCTAGAATGAGTTTTTTTCATCTTTTCAAAGTTGGGACTAAAAGTTCATGATACATGTTCCAAAGTAGTGCAAAAAAAAGTAAGAAGCAGTGAGTGGAAAAGTAGTTTTTTGAATGATTGGAATTGGAAGATCTAGTAATCGGCTATGGGTCCGGAGCACTTTTTGYCTTTCAAAATTCATASTAAATTCAATTCATGCGAAAAAAWTTCCAAAGTTTTTGCAATCCTCATCATTTTTATCAACACACCTCTAAAAATATTTACCTTGCATTCCATTGCTTTAGATTTGTCCAAATTCCTTATTTGGTTAGTTATAGGTGGTTCTACCTTATTTAGTGAATGGAGAATACAATAGGCTTTAGAGCATCCCCACCACAGTACTCCCAAAGGGCCAAACACGGGGAGTGGCAAGGCTGGACAAGAAATAGTACCCCACCACAGGGACGGCCAAGGCCAAAAAAGACCGGCCACAGTCAATTTTGGCTAGCAGACGGCCAAATGGTGAACCCTGGCTGTGGCTTGGTGAAGGGGTTGACCCTCCTTTTCACCTCAATTTCAAGGTGAAGGACGCCTACTTGGCCTTCAAAATCCAATTTATTTTTATTTTTAATTGATTTACTTTAAAGGAAAAGAACCCGAATTTCATTGTTTAAGTGCCCGTTCCTCTTGGAGTGCTGGCTTGGCCGGGTTGGAGTGGGGTAGATGACTATCCCAGGGCCCGGCCAAGTTTATAATTACCTTTGCCCGTCCCAACTGGCCATCTCATGGGTGGGGATGCTCTTAGGTCCACAAAGACAGATTGTATTCTAGGCAAAAAAAAATTTGTCCAAACATATTGTAATAAAGCACATAAAACAAATGTCAAAATAACAAGTGGGAAAAAGTGACAAACATGATAAATTTGGGAAGTGTCGGTTGTGTCTCAACCCCTAAAAGACCGGCATGCGTTTTTTGGCTACATAGCAATTTTGGACAAGTACGTGTGGCTAGAGATTTCCATATTTTTGGCCTAAATTATAATAGAAGGTCGGAGGAAGGAATACCTTTCATATGCACTAAATTTCATGACATTTGGAAATATGAGTCAAAAGTTATGGCCTAATATGTTACTTTTATTCGTAAATGGGCAGTCCGGGCAGATTAGAAAAATTCATTTTTTTCGAAAGCAAAAATTTTATATTGAAATTCTAAAGTTTTATGTACATGGAAAGCTTAGTATCATTCCATTTTGATCGATGAGTCAAAAATTATGAGGATTTTTTGTTTGCAGGCAGTTATAGATTCTCTACTCTAAAATAAACTTTGAAGTCCTTCATCTTACTCAATTTTCAATATTTTTGGAAAAGAAAAAATCTTAGGATATATATTGTTTATTACAACACTCCAACCATTGGGATTGGCATTTTTCAATTCCATAATTAAATTCTTAACAATTTAGTATTTTGAACCATTCTCTACCACTGACTACTTCCTATTTTTTACCTATATGTTGTACAATCCCAAATGACCTCAAAATTTTCAAGCATGTGGCCAACTTTTATAGTAAAAAGATTCCAAAGAAGCACCACCATTTTGGACCTTTTTCATAGAAAAGTGAGCTTTTGAAGTGCTACTGCCCTATTTTTTGCAGGGCCTAAAAAATGATCTTAGTGAATTTGAATGCTTATATCTTGCAATTCATGCGGTGGAAATTTCTGAAATTTTACCACATGTTCTCAAGTCATTATACTACAAGATCCTACGGTTGCACGTGTCAAAAAAAGTTTTGTTTCAAAAATTGGATACTTGTACTAAAAATGGTAGTTTGGGAGCATTTTTGGTGAAAACATAGTCGTGGAACTTTAGGGGTTAATCAAGCCACCCCTATAGCTTGGAGTAAATTCAGATTATTGAGTGGTGAGCTGTGGCTCTAGAGTTCAAGTTAGAGCATTTCCATCACGCACGGCCAAAGGCGCAAACCCAGGGATTGGTCGAGCCCGGCCCCATTTATTTCCCCCACGGCACATACGGCAAAGCCAAAAAGTTGTCCGGCTACGACCAATTGTAGAGATCGGACGGCCAAATTGGGAGTCTTGCTCGTGCCTCGATATGGGTTGATTCTGTCTATTCTACATATTTCGAGGTACTTGTGGGACATTTATTGCTTCTCTATTCTAGACGCGGGTGAGGTGGCGCTCTTCGAGGCCATGTTGACTTGCTTCCTGTGTCTTGAGGTTGAGTTGTGGTAGGGTGCTTGCCCAAAAGGAAGGCCTGGTTCACTCATTGGACACGCTAATTGAAGCCGGACCACCCCTTTGGGTTGGGTGCGCAATGGGGATGCTCGTAGGTATACCCAAGAAAATGATTGATGACCTCCAGTCATTTGCTCACCAACCAAGTAGTATACATGATTTAGTCATTTAGGTGGTAATTATTGGATTGACGTGTCAGTTGTGAAATTAAGGTGTTAGTTGTGAGATTTAGACGTATACTTTGAATATCAATTAGTATTTAGGCATAAAAGTTCCTATGCCAAATGAATATTTCTATTAATTCTAATTGCCCCCATTGACCACATATGGTTGATTTGAAATTTTAGACTTGTTTTTGTGTGGGTAGTTAAATACCTTAGACATTTTCAAAAAAATTATGGATGGTTTTGAAGGTTGTCTATCAAAAACTTTTATTTATCATTAAAAAAAGGTAAATATTTGATTTTTGAAAGGTCCTCAAAGGCATCTATGTACAATTAGTGGAAGAGTAAAGCTTCCCAATTTTAATTCATTTCCCACTTTTGAGCAAAGTTTTCTATTTTCATTTGATTTTTGAGATCTAAAAAATTGTACTTATCCATTTGCTTTGAAAATGGTTACAATGAAAAGAATAAAGTGTTTTCATGATTTCACCATTGAAAGTTTAAACATGCAAGTTTTAATTTGGAGTTATTTGCAATTTCTACTTATAAAAACAATTGCATTTCAATAATTGCACGGTAGATTGTGCACCGGTAATGAGTTTGATAGCTCTTTATTTGAACTTAAGGTTTTTGGGTATGCACTTTGATTTACTAACAGAGTTTCTAGTTGTTCATGCTACCTCCAATCCTCCAAAAAATTGAAATGCACATTTCTCAAATATTGTGAGGAGGGACAACACACTAAAAATAGGATATGTTCATTTCTCTTGTTATAATCTCACAACTTCTATGTAATTTTATACTGGCAAAATTGGTAAACCTATTGGTAAGCAAGCTCTTTAACCCCTAAAGAACCGAGGCACATTTCGGACGGAAATTGTCAAAAACTAACACTTTTTAGGGCAGCAGGAAAAAATGAAAAAAACAAGTTTAATTTCAAAATTCAACCGCACAAATTTGTATTAGAATTCTCTAGAAATGTGTGGAAAAAATTTCAAAAACTTTGAACACACGGATTGAAAGATTATAGTGTCTGAAGTTAGGTGAAAAACACATTTTCCAACCTTGCTCGACAAGGCCTAGAAACTTTAACTCCTTCTAGAATGAGATTCTTACACTACATGGTTATTTTTTTCACATTTGCGTCTTGTATCATGTAAGCTACATACATGCCAAATTTCAAAATCATAGGAAGAGTTTTGGACATGCTGCCCGAAGCTGCCCAAGCTGCCCAAGCTGCCCAAAAAATTTAGGGCAGCATAACTTTTGATCCGAGCACCCGATTGGAAAAAAAAATTAGATTTTTAGAAAAGGAGTACATAGATACATGTTGTGTACAAATTTCATGAGCATCCGATTCTAAATGACTTCATGGGGACCTACCCAAGATTTCTTACGTACGTTGAACAGACACTTGGTCCTTTAGGGGTTAAACATCTCTACGGTTACAGATTTTGAAGAAAAAAAACATTTGCTTCATAAGCCCATGCTCTTTTTTCAAAGGAAAACCACAATTGGAAAAGCTTGGGCATTTACAGGTTAAGTACAATACAACTAGGGGGAGCATAAACTACCAATTGTTTTATTGCATCCCCTGTCCAATATAAATAACCATCAATGCTAAATGGATATTTTTTTTAAATACTATTAGACAGGAGGAGCGCAAACAACTAATTGCCCTACTGCATCTTCTACTCAATGTAAAAAAGGACATTGCCAAATCAATATATTGTGAAGAGAAGACAAGCTTTTTATACACGTAGGGTAGCAGGAAATAAGACAAATCATATGGATATGTAAAGTAGGATTAGTAGGAGCTGAAGTACTCATAGTTAACTTAGAAGTAGGAATTGTGGATAAAATAGATTTTAGACCTCATTTGGATACAGTAGAATAATTTTTTTTTCTTAAACTTTGAACTGTGAAAAGTTGTGAAAACAAGACAACATTCATTTCCAAAAATCCATTTGAGATTTCAAGACTCTAATCAAAATTTATGGACAAATTTTAGAGAGGGGTTGGAAAGGACATATTTTTAACAATTTTGAACTTCCTCTCTGAAATTTGTCCATAACTTTTGATTAGAGGCTTGAAATATGAAATGTAGTTTTGGAGATGAAATTTGGCTTGATTTCACAACTTTCCTCAGTTCAAAGTTTTTTGGAAAAATTTCTTCTACTATGCCAAAATGAAGAAATTCTACTTTGAGATTATTTGAAATTATTGTGAATTTTCAAGAGAAAAATGAAAAAAACTCATATCAAATATAGAAAAGACTCAAAAGAATTGAAATTTTCACCACAAGTGTGTTGGTGTATTATAGTGCATAACACCATGGTATCAATCAAAGTTATCATGTTATTCTTAAATTTAAAAACCAACAAACTATGCCCAAAGTTCATATTGCCAAGCAAATCTAAAAGAATGTTTGGTTTAGTTTCATTTGTTTCCAAAAAAATTGTTGGGACTTGAGAACTAGGCCTACACTCAAGTTGTACTTGAAGACTAGGATTGCACTTGAGTTGCTATGATTGTCACATACCAGATACATTGGTCACCTTCCATGCAACCTCTGCAGCTCCTGCCTCTTAGCAAGCATCCCCCTTGACTCCAGTATACGTCTAAACCCTTGTATCATATTCCTCTTTGAATACAAGTTTTGGATAGGCATATAATCTTAATCTTCAATTTTACTTAACTTTTTTTTTAAATCACTAAATTTTCAACTTATTCTTGCCCCCCAACTTTATAGTTCTACACGTTTCACATTGATTCCATTTGTGTTATGCAAATGCATCCAAAACATAAATTCGGAGGCCATTTCTGGCCATCTCTACATTATAAAGGTTAACTAAACTGCAGAAAATTGTTTGGGAAACATTCAGTGTTGGAAAACACTTGCAAAAGGCCTTAAAATTAATGTGTAAACTGTGCTAGACTATAACATAATTAGTACATTAATTAGCCAATGTACACTAAATAGGGGTCTTAAGGGGACCACACAATTAAAGGGACTTGTAATTGTGAAAAACTCTACACTAAATATGGGTATTAAATGGATCCACACTAATTTATCGACATTTCATACTATACAAATATCTACCTTTGTTGCACATCAATATCCATTCAAGTGTTAGGGGGGGTGTACATCATGTTTCAAACAATCTACAATTTTCTGTGATAAGTCTCTTTAATTTTTTGGTCCCCTTAAAATCCCTACTGAGTCTAGATGTTTGAAACATGAATGTACAGTCTAGGCACTTCACTAAATATTGATGTAAAATAAAGGTAGATGTTTGTATAGTGTGAATGCGTCAATTAATTAGTAGGGGTCCTTTAATATCCCTATTTAGTGTACAATTCTATATTATTGTCATCATATCTACTTTGCATGATGTACTCTAACTTAACTCCTGCCCATCATGAGAACTATACTTGTAAGTTATTAGATAATCTCCACGTTGAACTGGGGCAACACACACGGCTAGTGTTGATTGAAGTGGCTTTGAATTTGTCCGGGCCCAATGTTGTGATTGTTCCCCACTCCAACATGGGCTAGCAATTCGGGGAATTGGATTTGCCCAAATTCCGAGGTGTCACCTCATGTGCAAGGACAAAGCAAAAGAATTTTCTATTCAAATGTGTCTTGAAATTTGAAATAAAAGACAAAAAATAATCATACCGGAGCGCAAAGAAGACTCCCTATTTGGCGGTGTCTTCATTACATTTGGCCGAGCCCGTCCACTAACGGAGTTTGTGCCATATCTTGCGTTGCTATGGGAATGCTTTTGTAGTCAAACGAAGTTATGCCTCAATATTAGCAAATGTGGGACCTCCAAGCACGCTTGATGAGATCTCATGTATCTTATTCATTAAAAAAAACACTTTATTAAGGTAGACTGCTCTTAAAGCGACCATTTAAGAGCTCATTTCTTTTTTAGGGAAGCTAAACTTCATGAAACAATTTTCGGTAAATCTTATAGAAAGGAAAAAGAGTTAGGCAATTAGGCATTTAACCCAAGTTGTTTCATATTTTTTGGACCTTCAAGGAATTAGTTACAAATTTTTGAAGTTGTAATGCAATGGTCTCTAAAAGCGACAACCTCCTAAAATGTACATTACTGGTACATAGAAGAAAGCAAAATGTACTTTTGTATCATGATCTCTTTTAGAGCATGGGCGCTTTAAGAGCACAATACCTTACCAAGCTCTTGAAGTGCATATAAGGTAGAGTCACTCATTACCAAGTAGGACTCCATTGGCAATTTATAGGGTATGAGGAATTCAACAAAGGACCCCATGGTGTGATCATAAAGCGACCCTTTAACCCCTTGGGGTCTAAGGCTTACTTTTTGGAATCATTTTCACTCAAGTCATAGCTAGTCTAAAGTGCACAAATCAAATAAACTAGACTTTGTCACGATTTGGGAGCACGGAAGGAATGTAAACTAATCTTGTTAAACATTTGCTTTGGTTTCACATGAATCGAAGGACAAATGGAATTTTTTGTGAGATTCAAATTCCCTCCTACCTCACTTAGATTTCCACTTTGCAGATTTATATTCATTCAAAATCATTGTATACAGGCTCATTAGATGTACAATTTCCTTGACCTCCTATTTTGTTCACATCTTGCTTTGAGGTGGACCATTAGCTTTGAATTATTTCCAAAATTCGAATTTAAATAACCAAAAATGGCATGCTTGGCTTTAAAGGTTTAAGGGTTGGTTGGCCTTTCTGAAGGGGTTTAGATACATGGAAGTTATTTCCCTTATTTTTCATTTGAAGATAAATCGATGCAAAATCTAACACAAATGTTTTCATATTTTTGGAGCACTTATGAATTACTTATGAATTTCCAAATAATTATGCTATGGAGACCTATTCTTGATTTATAGCCCTTGCAAAATCCACACACGTGCAGTGTGAAATAGACATGACTTTACCAAAAATAAGCACTACAACATGTGAAAAGTAATAGAGAAGGTTCCAAAATGCAACCCTAACTAAAAACTTAAATAGACGCTTGAGTCAATCATTATTTCAAATTTTTTAAGCATTCGTAAGAAGGTGGCTGGGTCACCAATTCTCATTTTGAAAAATTTCAATGGACATTTATCTAAGTTAGTTAGAAATGGAACCACTTTGGCTCTTATTCAATCTTTTGGCAAAATATAAATTAATATCCAACAAATCTTAAACCGCTCTTGAAGTATCCACAAACTATTTAATGGCCACCATGTATTGATTTCACAAACATTTACAATCCATTACACAACCTTCTATAGGGATGGTTTGAAGAAGAGGGTTGCATTAACATTCAACTACTACAAAAGATACCAAAAATTCAATAGAAGACCCCATCAWGAATCTATAGGGTACCAAGAGTTCAACAAAAGACCTTATCTACAATCTATAGGATACCGGAATTCAACAAAGGTTGTTATTGATTTCCATCCATGTGTTCTTGGTTACTAATTCAAATTTTTGGATGTGGTAGCATTATGTTATGACGCATGTTCCTTGTATTGAGTGTCAAAGAGAGCAAGAATTAGTCTTTGAAAGAGCAATTACGTGATGGTTTAGATATTGGTGTATCAACTATTTCCTTCCAAAATTCACAATAATTTCAATTTCAAATATAAAATTATTGAAATATTTGCAATCCCTATGATTTTTGTTTTTCTACATGAAATTTTTGCATCAACTTATATTGCTTTATATCATGAGTATGATCAATCAATTGATCAATTATTGGTGGCTTGACCTTAATAAGCACCACAAATGAAAAGATGTTTGGAAGATTCCTTTGTCAAGGTCAATGGCATGCTAGATTGTAGCATCTCAATAAGTGTGAACCCTTAAACCCTAAAGTTCCTAGACTATATTCTTATTATAGTTTTTCTAAAACTGCAATTTCTAGTACAAATATCAAATTTCAGAAGAAAAAAAAATTTGGACACATGGAATTGTAGAATCTTGTAGTACGCTACCTTGAAAAGATATGGAAAAAATTTCAAAATTTCCACCATGTGGATTGGAAGATATTAGCATTTGAAGTGAGGGAAATCCTTTTTGTAGCCTTCCAAAACAACGGACGGCTACAGTTTACAAGGTCACATTTGTATGAAAAAATGTCCATGTTGTTGGTACTTCATTGGGTTCATTATTTAGGAATGGGAGTATAATTCCAAAAATTAAGTCAAGATTTTGAAAATGATTACTCCAAAATAACATACATTGTGCAAAAAAACTCATTCCAAGAGGAATCCAAGCCTACTAATCCATTTGGTCAAAGCCAAATAATTCTTCTTTCTTTTAACTTCAAACTCTATAATCTCATGAGTTTACATTGTCAAAGATTCTAAAAAAGTTTCCACACAAGTCTATAGTGGTCTAGTATAATTTTGTACATTTGAGTTTTGAAACACTTTTGTTTCTATTTATTTGCTCAAGGCACAAAATCATAACAAATTTTGTCCCAAAAGTACCTTGGCCCTTTTAGAAATCAAAGTGAAGAAATTATCCTTCACATACTATATACATGTATTCATATCCAATTACATACATTTCAAAACCAAACATACCCAAACATATAAGGTAGAAGATCCTATTTGCGCCACAATTAAAAAGTCATCCTTATTAATGCCACAATTTAGAAGTYATCATGTTTGTTGCACTATGTATCAATAGTTTACATTTGGGTAAACCTATTTCCAAGAAATACAAAACTAAAGACTAATCTTAACACTTTCATTACGTATCAATTTACCTCAAGATTGACTAGTCTCCATCACCAATGAGGTTGTCCACTCATATCGCTACAAAAAAGGAGAGAAAGAATGATTGGCAAAAACAACTAAAATGCAGTCATTGTGGACATAATGACTGGAAAATGACTGGAAGGCCCTGCAGTCATTGTTGTTTAATCGTTTAGCTAAACGACTGCAATTGTATTATCACCATCCATTTAGTACTTGGATGTGAAAATGGATGAAAAAATCAGTGGTTAACCAGGCGATAAAGAAAGTTTGACTTAAGGAAATGGCTATGACGCAACCACGTGTAAATCACAGACCCATTGAAAATCTGACGTGGACATCCACGTGGCCAATCATTTTATAGTCATTTTGAAGTTAAAATAGACCCATTATAAATCTGACGTGGACAGTCGCGTGGCCAGTCATTTACAAGTCATTTTAATGTTACGATAGACCTATGAAACATCTGACGTGGAGAGCCACGTTGAAAGTCATTATGTAGTCATTCAAAAGTTGCGATGGAGTTTTTGCATAGTTCAGATGGATTGACTCATGGCAAGTCATTCTATAGTCATTCAAAAGTGACATGGATTTAGGGTTTAGGTCACTCTTCTAAATACATTATACATTATACATACACCATACACATTCACCATACACAATTCACCATATGCCATACACCATATTCAAAAAATGTGTTGCATGGCTTCCAAGCCACTTAGTTGTGAATATGAAGAGCTGAATTGACAAGCCTTTATACTAGTGGGATGGTAGGAGGCAAGACAAACCATGTGGGATATGTAAAATGCAAAAATTGTGTTACAAGTATTATTTTAGACCTCATTTAGGCATAGTAGATTCATTMTTTTCTAAAAACTTTGAACCTATTAAAGTTGGAAAATCAATCTCACTTTAATCTCCAACAATTTGTTTTAGATTTCAAGCCTCAGATCAAAAGTTGTAGACAAATTTRRRAAAWRWTTKGRAA
>VACF01002305.1:107067-121073 GCA_006891605.1 Pleurozium schreberi
TTTCTTTGAMAATTYTTAATATGTCCTTTCTGAATCTAGTAGCGTGGAAGACGTGACGGAGTCATTTTTGTGTCATTACTACATTGCAATACTATAATGCAACTTCCACTTCACTAGGCCCCATTTGAATACTTTAGGATATGTTTGTTGGGACCTCTAGAAATTCAATTGAATTATATGAAGTGTTCAGAAGTAGTAGAATGACCATGGCACAAATTTCCAGAAGTCATTGCTAACATATTAATAGGAGTTTAAATAAATCATATGGTGGACTTTTAGGAAGAAAATAGAATATACCAACAAAGAGAAAAAAACACAGTCAATGCATAATTTCAAAGAAAAGATAAAATAAGCCTTCTATTAAAAAAAATTGTAAAAAAAATTAAAAAGATATATAAAAAGTAGATAGATTGGAAAGATTAAAAAAAACTTGAAGAAATGAAGAAAACAATTGAAAATGAAAAAAATCAGAAAAAATACAACAACTGGAAAACAAATAAATGTTAAAAAAAATATAGAAAAGAGAGAACTATTAAAAATAATTTTAAAAAGTTTAAGAATTTCCAAGTAATGAAAAATATAAATGAAGAAGCCAAAATAAAAAATAAATAAAAAGATTTATAAAAAGAAAAAGAGAAACTAAATCAAATTTTGGTATAATAGAGAAGGAAAAAGCGTGTCCGTCCTTAAAGAAGAAAAAAAAGTAGGAAGAATAAAAAATTCAAAAATATCGAGAATGACAAATAAAATTCTAGTATAGGAAAAAATTAAGAAATATGAAAGCCATAAAAGAATAGGAAGAAACAAAATACGAAAGCAACTATCAAAAAGGCAAATAAGATTTTGGTGTAGAGGAAGAGGAACCAAAGAAAGAGATAATTAACAAAAAAAAGATCGGAAAGAGCCCCCCAAATAGGACAATTTTCTACTAGTGGAAGTAAAAGAAAAGCTAGTTAACCCCTAAAGGACCAAACTGCGTTTTTTGGCAACATAGCGATTTTGGGCAGCTCACTACAAATAGAGTTTTCATTATTTTTCTTTGAAATTTTTACACAACATGTGTCCAAGGAGTAGCTTTAAGGCCCAACAATTTTCATAACATTTGACTACACTGGTAAAAAGTTATTGCATGATATGTGATTTTCAGTGGGCAGTGGGCAGCCCGGGCAGGTCTGAAAAAATGACTTTTTTCAGAAATAAAAATTTGAAAATGATTATCTACAAGTATATGTACATGAGAAGCTTTGAATTACTCCATTTTGATCAACGAGTCATGAGTTATGAAGAGTTTTTGTTTGCGGGCAATCATGGAATCTCTACGCTAAAATAAACTTTGAAGTCCTTTATTTAACTCATTTTTCAATAATTTTGAAAAAAAATCAAAATATTGGGTGTGGATTGTTTATTACAACATTTCAACCATTGGGATTGGCAATTTTCAATTTCATAAATAAATTGTTAACAATTTAGTATTTTGAATCATTCTCTACTTCTTTCTACTTACTATTTTTTTTCGTACATGCTGTACAATTCCAAATGATTTGAAATTTTTTTTTAATATAACCAACTTGCCTTGAAGGATGAATTCAAAGACAAACCACCATTTTGGACATTTTTTCATACAAATGTGGCCTTTTGAAATGCAGCTGCCCGGATTTTTGCAGGGCTCAAAAAAGGATTTTTGTCACTTTAAACGCAGATATCTTGCAATCCACATAGTGAAAAAATCTGAATTTTTTTCCACATCTTCTCAAAGTATTTTGATACAAGATCCTATGGTTACTTTTGTCCAAAAATGTTTTTTTTCTAAAATTTGGTACTTGCACTAGAAATGGCAGTTTTGGAGCGTTTTTGGTGAAAGCATAGTCAATGACCTTTAGGGGTTAAGCAACCAGTCACGTCAACCATCTTTTTTAACTTGTCTTCAATCGAAAAAAGTCACCAATTGTCTTCAAAGTCATACAATAGTCACTTTGAAGTCAATTGCAGTCATAAGACTACATTGGCAGTCATTTCTCAGTGGACTCTCATGACTGCGATTGAACTTTATTTGCCCCAATTACTCTGTCAACGACTCTATCAGCTGAAAACCGTAGATGAACACTACACCTACCTCCGTTCTCATCTTGCAGTCGCAAGGGTAACTATAGAATGACTATGACATTGTTTTTCAAACACCAATGGTGCAATTAGGGAGTAGAAGTCATTCTTTAGTCATTGTGACCAATAAGTCATTTTTTGCAGTCGCATTTTTGCCCATTTTCTTGGTAGTGTATTGGTGAAATATGGAATCCTCCTTTTCCACTAGCCCACCCCATGAAGACAATATGGGTTGAGCCTATTTTGTCTTATTACTTGGATAAAAAAAGTTGCCTATGGCCCACTAAACTCACATTAGGGGAGACTTGATTCCCATCAACTGACTTTGAGTTTTTTTTTTAATAATTTTAATACTAATTGAAATGAGTAGAAGGTTGTCCAAATCCTCATCCTCATTTCAACAACCACCTAGGACCACTAAAAGTTGATAGTGGCTACTTGGCATGTCAAAATTTGTGAGAAGCTTGTGTTAGCTATTTTCCAAGGCTAAGCCAAAAAATTGTGGAGATGGGTTGAATTATGGAGATGCAATCATGGAGATGGATTGAATAATCATGACATATATTTGTCATGGATATTCATGACAAATAACCATGCAAATCTTGGTCCAATTAGCACTATAAGAACCCCGTGTATTATTGAACATCACTGTTGACATAAAAACATGGGGTGTTTAATTTAATGTACACAAAAATGCGTCAAGAAAAATAGTGAAAACATCCCCCAAAACACGGATTTTTTATAGTGTAGTGAGTTGAAAAGCCTCTTTTCCATCCAAATTTTGGCATTACAAAGCCTTCTTTTATTGGGTTCAATTTTCCTTCATGTGTGTAAGGTGACCCTAAATACCAGTAAAATAAAAGTGAACTATGAGACACTCCGTTGAATAGCCAAGTGTGCAGTTTGTAGTTGTTTCCCTCAAACCAATTAAATTGATGAAATTCTGTTTCATTTGTTTAAAAACAAAACAAAAACAAATAAGGGAGGCAATCCATTTTCAATCCCCCTTCCATTTTCAATCTCTAGACTGTTGTCTTTCCAAGAAGTTATGGCGCAATCCCTGGAGTAGTTGTGGCTCATTATGATTGGTTGCAAGGCTCTCAATATTGCATTCAATGTCTGAATTCAATCAAACTTTTCCATCCAATGTCTGAATTCAATAAAACTTGTTGGAAAAGTTGCACATACTAGTCTAGTTTCTATTGTAAAATTTTCAGATCAATCCAAGACGTATTGAGTTTGTAAAAGTCATTCAAAGTTCTCAGGTTCAGTTTAGGTTCAACACACTTCATTGTCATTGTGATGGATGCAACTTTGGGGGATTGTATCTTTTTCATCAAATGTTTGTTTTCATTAAAATTTGTTGGGATTTTTACCATAAAGGTCTAGTTATTGTGGTAAAAGTTTCATTCCAATCCAAGTTGTTTTGAATGTTTGGGAGCAATCCAATGTTCAAAATCCAGAAATTTTTGCATTTCACTAAACTTTGGCGGCTCATAATTTCTTCATATATGATCCTTTTTCAATAGTTTTTGTTGGAAAAGTTTTGCTTACTAATCTAGTTTGCGTGGTTAAAATTTTAGATCCACCTAAGAAGTTATGAGTGATTGAGAAGCATTTTAGTAGAAGGAGGTCCAACCATAGATGTGTTTTTTTGCTACTTTTTTCAATGTTTTTTTACATTTCAAATCCATTTTGCAGACACAATAAGTCATTTTTATGATATTTTATTCCACCAAAGTGTCTATATTTTGGTTTTGAATCACTTTGTAGTTCGAAGTTTTTTCATTTGAGTCTGTTTAGAAATCAAATTTCACCTCCAAATTGTGTTTTTCAGAAAATTTCAGCATCTTTTTTCAACACTAAAACATTATAACCTTTCAATCTATATGGTCAAATGACCCCAAATTTATTCTACACCATCTACAACATACACACTACAATATTGTACGGTTAAGATATTCACAACTGACTAAAATTTAGACTTTTAACACTTGCAAAGAGAAGATGCTTTTAAGCATGGTTGGAACTTCGGCAACGAGGGATTAAACTGAATTCACGACAACTTAAGTTCAAGAGCGGTTCGGTTTCCGGCCAATGTCTCCCAAATAACTTACGAGAACCAATTGCATAGGGGAGGCAAACCATTCTTGATCACCTCCCTATTTCCAATCAATAGACTATTGTCTTTCCATGAAGTTATGGCACAGTCCATAGAGTAGTTGTGTCTCATTATGATTGGTTGCGAGGACCTCAATATTGCAATCAACCCTTGGTCGATTTTGCAGTTAGCCAATGGTCAGAAATAGAAGTGACTATATCACCATTATAGGTTGAAGAGATTCTTCCGCTAAAAAATTACTAATAATTTCATTTTATGTAATAAAAATTTTGGAAAAATATGCAATCCTTCCAAACTCTATTGTTGTACATGGGAAAAATTCCACATTCAAAAAACTTGCGCTCCAAATATGCACAATTGCTTATTTGATCAGAAATGGGTTGCCTCCCCTAGTTGTATCAATCATTAAACCGAAAAAAATCCCATGGCATTTATACACGGCCAGGGCAGGCATGAGGGCTATGTCATACCATCCCATGCGACTTGAATGTGGGTGGACATGGGGTTGGCTTCATGTGAACCCCCCAATGAATGACCGGTCACCTGTTGGTTGATGGCAGCCAGCCAGCCAGAGAGCCAGCCACTGCAGCCAGGCAGKCAGTCGAGGAGGAGGACTCAAGGCCCACGAATTGAATTGAAGGGGGGCTCTGCCACAGTTCATCAAGCCCCCATTTAATAAGTTGGATTTTGTACCTGCTACCATTGCGATCTGCCTCACTGTCTTCGTTAATTGGATGCACTGGAAGAAGCCCATTTCATTTATGTATAAATTAAATTAAATCATGTTCAATAGCTTGCCAACACTTCAACTTTTAAGTTGCTTAACTTACACCAAAAGTCTTTGTAAGGTGTTAATTAGCACAAATCCCATCCCTATTTGGTATGATGGAGTATCACGTACTCGACTGACTCCTCAGATACTAGAATGGGATGCGGAAGGTATAAGGTAGTATGTTCTAAAAGTGACCATTTAAAAGTGACCATTTAAGGGTTGGTACACCTTTTTTTTTTTAGTTTTTTTTAGTATTTTAGTGGACAAAAATTAGTTTAACTCATTTTTTCAGAGAAAGGAAGAAAAATGGATGTGGAACTTAACACAAATGGTTTCATATACGGGTATGTGTCTTTGCTTATTTTGGACTAGTATTGGGAATCATGACCTCGTAGAAAGTTCCATTGTTGCATCCATATTTATTGGAGTCACTCATGGAGCCTGTAATGAACAGACTTTTGATGTACGCCAATCATAAAACATGCTTGGAGTTAAGGTCGAGCGCTCCATTCTAGTCCAAACAACCATTCTACATTAAATAGGGGGTATGAAGGGGATCCATACTAATTAATCGACATTTCACACTATAGAAATGTTTATCTTTGTTCAATAGTCTAATGTGTCTAGGGCTTACTCCCCCATCGTCGAAGCCTGTCTCGACGTCATGCCTCTCTGATGGCGTCGTCGTATGCGCCATCGCCGAAGCAATCAGCGCCCTCCCAGGTCACAGGTGGGGTCTACAGCACATCCCACACACCCCAATTGCTGAAGAAGACGAGCACGCAGCGCTACAGTGCGTGGAAGACAGGCAGACGATCTTACAGGGGGGAATCATCTCTGTGACTAACTTGCAGGAAGAATCGGTGGTATGACYTCGGGCGACTGATGGCGACGATCCCCCCCGTGCACTACCGGGAGTCAACTCATCAGTGAGGGAGCTTAGTCAGTCWTGCCGGACGGGCGTAACTTTTTCTTCTCTTTTCTTTTTTACGTGCTCAAAGGCGGGCGCCCCCTTCGATTCCACYTCTAGCTAGGCTTGATTCGGGATGATGCTTTTAGTAAAGCCGGCAATGTGAAACCGGGAGAGAAAGCGGCTGTRACACAACCCGCTAGCACAAGAATGGGCTAGAATGGGATCCAGGCAGGACTGAGTGCAGTGGGAGAGAGAGAGAGAATGTGAGACGACGACGCCATAGCCAGGAGAATGAAGGATGCGAGGAGAATATTGGGGCGCGTCTTCTTGGAGTTCTTGGAAGGGTGACTCCAATCGCTCTGCAATTGAAATGTTATGGGAATTAGCAACAGCAATCTCRGGACGGCGCTGCAAGATCAAGCCTCATGCGAATGCACTAGGTGTCGATGGAGGAAGAACATAGTGATGGGGTGAGTTTTGTAGCTATGGTGACACTTGCTGCTGTGGTCACGCCTCGGGAATCACGCGCAACTGCTTATGGAGGATTGATTGRTTTGAATTAGGGACGGTGATACTTGCTGTGGTCACGCCTTCGGAGTCACGAGAAATTGGTTATGCAGGATTGATGGATTCGAATTAGGGGGTGGGTGGAATATAGGCTGATGAGGATGTCKATAGAGAGTTTGTACTCCGCGAATTTGCGTCCCGGGCCCTCGCCGCTGCTGCTGCCGATGCGGGAGCTTCGKCAGAGCTCGGGATCGAGCAAACCCCACATCAATCCGAGCGTGTTAGTGATCGTCATCATTTTGAGCGTGGTGTTTCTTTGTTCCGGGATCCTCCACATTCTCGCTCGCTGCTTGGGACGACGTAGAGCTCGGGAGGTTCCTGGTGGGTTACTCAGCGGTAGCAGTCCCGGCAACTCCCTCCGAGGCCAGCTTCAGCACTTATTCTCCCTSCACGACTCCGGAGTGGAGCAAGTGTTCATTGACACGCTCCCCGTGTTCTTGTACGGTTCTATTAGAGGCTTAAAGGATAGCGCGGACTGCGCGGTTTGCTTGAATGAATTCGCGAACGAGGATAAGCTCCGGCTGTTGCCCAAGTGCAAGCACGCGTTTCACACCGAGTGCATCGACACATGGCTCTTGTCGAACTCTACTTGCCCTCTGTGCCGACGCAGTCTCCTTCCCGAAGCCGAGCCTGTCTTCACGGCTTGCGCTCCATCGGAAGACCAAGTTGTCACCGCAAATGCCACTACGACCCAACCTTCTCACGGCTCCTTCCGAGGGAGTTTCAGAGCTAGTCTTCGCGGCAGTTTTCGCTTCCTCACAGAAGTTGTCGCACCACCTCCACCACCACCACCACCACCACCACCAGAACCTGCAAACACAACCTCGACACCGACACCTCCTATGACACCCGGGCCTACAGTTTCTGTACCTCAACCTGACGGCTCGGAGAAGACGTTGCGAGTGGAGCTCGGCAGAGTGAACATGGAAAGAATTGCCACTCGCGATGTTGGAAGCTCCCGAATGGCGAGGTCATATTCCATGGGCTCCTATGAATACATTGTGGACTTCTCCAGCTTGGGTTTGGCAATGCAGGGGGAGCCGTCTTCTTCAAAGCCGCCGACTCACCGGAGCTCRCTCTCCGACGGCATTCCTGAGCTTTCGAGTGCAAGTCACACGCCGGGGCAGGAGGATATGTTTTGGGCGAGCCGAGGGTTAGACACACCGCATAGCTTGTCTAGAGTTAGAGAGATAATGACCCCAAGCCCCGGGTGGAATTCCTCGCCCTTATTCCTTGCATCCCAGAAACAGAAGCAGCAGCTGCAGCGTGTCAAGATGGAGCAGGAGGACGACGATGGTGGAGAAATCAAGCTCTCGACGAGCTTGGATTCCACCCCTAACCCTAATTCCAATGCTTCCGTGGGGATGGTGGASTCTACAAGTGTTCCTGTTGCAATTCCGACAGCAGAAGAAGCAAAAGAAGAAGAGGCTTCACCGGCGCAACGACCTTTGTCACGATCTTTGTCGTTGGCTTTGTTGCGGAGTCCTACGCAGGAGCTTGGAGCTGCAGCGAGGAAGAACAAGGTGTGGGAAGTGTCGGTGGACGTTTCGGAGCCTCCGCAAGAAAAATCGCCTTCTTCAATGAAGTCGTCCCCTTTGAATTGGCTGAGAGGGCGGGGCAGGCGGTTGGTATACTCAGCTGCCAGTCCTTCGGCAACTGATCCACAGCAGTTATCCCCTGAAGTGAAAAACACCACGTAGTAGGTGCCGATTTAAAGCTTTTGAATGGTCGGGTTGGGATGCAAGTGATCAGGTTCAATGTGTCTGGTTGTTGTAATTCGTAGGAACTTCTTTTGCTTGCGGTAGAGCATTGCTACATGAATTTTTTTTTTCCCTTTCAACATATAGGATGTGGTTTCTTCATGTAGATGAAATGGCTGAAAGAATTGTAGCCGTGTACATGGTAGTCCAGGTGATATTGTTGTAGGGGAAGTCCTTAAAGAAAGAAAAATTTGCTGAAGAGCACTCCTTCCTCGTGGTCTTCCCTGTTTTTGGTTTGTTTAGACTCCTGGTAAGTGCTTGTACCTTGAGGGGTGAGTGCATGCGCCAATCTAGACAGGTGATTGAAGGGTCGTGTATACGAGGCCTCCAGGCCTGCTATTTTAGTTTGCTGAAAACACATGGTAACTGTCATACGTTTCTAGAAAGTCTTAGCAGTGGTAGCCTTGAGGCGCGATCTCATGTCATCAACCCTTGATTTGTGGTAGTTATGCTGGATATTTCTTTCYGGCGATGCAAGGAAGAATCTTCTTTGGAAGATCAATGACGAATCACATTGTCCACTGCTTTTCAATYTCAAATTCTCGTGTTCTGATAGAATTTGATGGTTTGTTGAAAACACGGAACATCTGTTGTAAGCTGTTGATAGAAAGTCTTACCCCCACTAACTTTGCAGGTGCCATGTTGTGTTCCCTCTGCTGATGTTTGTTGTGGGTGATGGAAGGAAGAATCTCKATRGAAAACCATTATCAAATTACATTATCCACTGTTTTTTAAATTTCATATTCTTGTGCTTTGACAGCCTTGTGTGCTGGGTAGTGGGTACATTTGGTGGCAGGCTGGGTTGTTTGGGATTTGGGGGTTTCCAGTTTCCACGGGATGTTCGCAGTTTGTCAGTATGTCAGTGAAGGTCAACTGCCCCTCCCCTATTGCAGTTTCTTGTTAAAGTTGCAGTTTACAAGGGTCAGAATGTTGAGATTTTCTAGGTTTGATCTGACAGTGAAGTGCAGAGTTTGACTCCKTCTCAGGTTTATTTGGTGAACTCTCTTTATCGTCTTAGCTTTTGTGTAGATGTGACAATTGAAGGCTGAGGTTAGGTTAGGTTAGGTTAGAGTGCTGTCTACAGGAAGTGAAGCGCCAGTGAAATGGGAAGCAAACTGTAAGTGCCGCATACTGTAGATTACCTTGTTAACATAACCAGCAACCTGTTGCAGTTTAACTGAAGCTTTTGAGATCTTCTTGTGGTTTTTCTTGGAAAGTTATTCAGTGTAAATCAACATCGAGACGGTGGTAAAATCCCATGGAATTTCGATTCACAAGTTGTAAGGATATTTGTTTGAAGACGACAATTCWCTAGCAAAATTGTAATGTTTTTAGTTAATTGTTGATCCCGTCATGTGGTATAGTATTCTGGGGTAATTAGTTGGGAATTGTGTGCTAGTTATTTGTGTTATGCAATTGGATTTGACCAATCATATGCATAGAGTTGGGGGGAGTAGAAAACAAATTAATTTTTAATTTTAACTCCTAAATGGTCTTGACTATGTTTTCACCAAAAATGCTCCAAAACTGCCATTTCTATTACAAGTATCAAATTTTAGTAAAAAAAACATTTTTTGACACATGTAACTGTAGGATTTTGTAGTAGTCTAGGTTAGAAAAGATGTGGAAAAAATTTCAGAATTTTCCGTCATGTAGATTGCAAGATATTAGTGTTTGAATTGACAAAAATCATTTTTTTGGCCCTGCGAAAATCTGGGCAGCTGCACTTCATAAGGTCACATTTGTATGAATAAATGTCCAAAATGGTGGTTACTCTTTGAATTCATTCTTCAAGCCAAATTGACTACATGCTCAAAAAATTTCAAATCAGTTGAAATTGTACAACATATAGGAAAAAAAATAGTAAGTAAAAATAAGTATAAAATAACTCAAAATACTAAATTGTAAACAATTTATTTATGGAATTGAAAAATTCCAATCTCAATGGTTGAAATGTTGTAATAAACAGTTTACACCTCTGATTTTTATTTTTTTCCGAAAATATTAAAAACTTAATTAAATATAATAGCTCTAAGATGGGATTGAAACACAATAATCCCAATGGTGAGATTGTTCTAGAAAGTAAACTTCACCTTGTCCAACAATTGTTTTTTGAAAAATTGTGAAAATTGCATTAAGAAATGAATCCTATAAGTTTTTTTTCAAGAAGATCCTTAGATTGCCCGAAAAAACAAGATTGTCCATAACTTTCTCATTACTAGTCCAAATAGAATGAATCAAAGCTTCACATGTAGAGAAAAATATATTATTTCAGAAAAATAAATTTAAAAATTTAATTTTGAATTTTTGCAAATTTATTTTTGCTACCCGCTGAGTTCAGTTCAGTTCTTTTTGTGGTATAACTTTTGCTCTCAGGACATTTCGAGAAAACCTCATTTCAACTTTATTTTCAAAGATTGATAATATTTTTCTTGTAATTGAATTTAGAAGGAATTTTGAAATTTTCCTTTCAAAATTATAAAAAAATATTGATGATCCAATAGCATCAATAAGTCTAATTATATAAATGGAAACTAGAACTCAAAATCTACAACTTTTATTTGTATTTCAATTCCAAAACATTCTTCCAAATAGTACTTTATGATTATTTTTCTCAAATTGTCAATTCTGGAAAACACTTTGTACCGTTAGAGGTTAAGCCTAAGATATACAACATGTTTGAAGAAAAAACAAAGCCATAGCCATGTCTAAGACTCATTTGAAGAACAAATGACACATAAAGCATATAGAAAATTGTTAGTAGATTAAATATAAGAAATAGTTGCCCTTATTGTTTCTAACATTTTTTAAATTCATATGCTTTTAGGACAAAGTTTTTGTACATATCAAGTACTCTTTTTTACAAAAATTCTTATTTAGTAGGCCCATTTTTGCATATAAAGCTTTGATTTTTTTCTTTTCTCATTAGTAAATTGAAAGTGATAGACTATAAAAACTTTTGTGTTGTGGACAACTACATTATCATTTAGCAAAGAGTATGTATTCTTGAGCTCATTTTTGATAATTTTTCAAAACCAAAAAAATCATGTAGAATAGTATGTTTATTTAAATATTCAAAAAAAAGAAATAGATGATTCACAATTTTATGGCAAAGAATTTTTACAACTTATCGTAGTCTATAATCACAACCATCTTCATCTACTGAAATAAATTTTTTAATAGTATTTCATACTTGAGTTTCTTTTCAACTTTTCAACTTTGATTTACTTTAACACATTTTATCACCTTCAAGAAAGTCCGATTGGAGAAAATATAAAAAAAATGATTTTTACTTCAAGAATTATAATCTTTCAGTTCATAGGCCTCCTTTTATAAAAACTTTGAAAAACCCATATATGTCAATAAAGAATATTCCAAAATTATATTAGAATTTTTGACGATGGTTTGATTTCATATCTTTGCATTGGTAGAAATGACCATTTCAATGATGTTATTCTTTTCGTAAAGTATGATTATAGAATTCTAGAGGCTAATAGATTGATTGATTTACTAAACCATTTTGTTGTAAAAAATTCAGTGTGTTCAAGGATTTCTTCTAAAGTTGGTATAGGTGATTAGAAAGAATGAATCAATGTTTAATCTTAGACAACAAAGATTGGCCTATGAATGTGTCAAAGATTGCTATTACCAAATGCCAAATAGAATTGTAGAATTAAGTCAATGAAAAATTATTTGATTAATACAAAATATTCTCTACCATCACATTAATTGTATATATGAGAATATAACATTGCACAATATCCAATTCACACAAACATTGAATGCACGCTGTCAAGATAGTCAAATTAAACACAATTAATATCAAATTGATAGAATTCTATAGTACTTAAAATAATATTGCGTGGTAGAGTTAGAAGTTGAAGGAGGAATTAGGGTTGTCGATTATCGCACATGGCATCTTGTGAGAAAAAAAATTGGACTGTCACTTTCATAATTGATGCCTTTTGCATGTGAAATTTGGTCAAGTAGGAAAGTTAACGAACTAACATCGAGCACAAGTCTCATTCAAAAAAATATTCTCAAAATGCTAGGGATTTCCAAAATTTTGTCCCTCAAGCAGCATTTTCAAAGAATCCAAAAGTTTATGTCATTTTGGTGATGTAGATAATTTTTCTTTAACCCCTAAAGGACCATCATGTGCTTTTTGGCTACTTAGCAATTTCGGGCAAGTACATACGACTGGAGATTTCCATATTTTTGTCCCAAATTTTAATAGAAGGTAGAGACGAGGAATATCTTTCATATGCACTTAATTTCATGACATTTGGAAATATGAGTCAAAAGTTATGGCCTAATATGTTACTTTTTTTCTTCTGTAAATGGGCAATCCAGGCAAATTAGAAAAACTCACTTTTTTCAGAAGCAAGAATTTTGAATTTAGTTTTTGAGAGTTACCTATACATGGAAAGGTTTGAATCATTCCATTTTGATCAATGGGGCAAAAGTTATGAGGACTCTTTGTTTGCGGGCAGTTATGGATTCTTTACTCTAAGACAAACTTTAAAGTCCTTTATCTCACTCAATTTTCAATACTTTTGGAAATAAAATCAAATCATAGGATGTATATTGTTTATTACAACATTCCAACCATTGTGATTGGCATTTTTTCATTTCCATTATAAAATTCTTTACAATTTAGTATTTTGAATCATTATCTACTACTGTCTATGGACTATTTTTTTCCTATATGTCGATACAATTCCAAATGATTTGAAAATTTTCAAGCATGTGGTCAACTTGTGAAGGAAAAAGAATCCAAAGAAACACCACTAGTTTGGACATTTTTTCATAGAAAAGTGAGCTTGGGAAGTACAATTACCTTGTTTTTCACAAGGCCAAAAAAATGATTTCAATGAACTTAAATGCTTATATCTTGCAATCCACATAGTGGAAGTTTTTGAAAATTTTACCACGTGTTCACAAGTCACCATACTACAATATCCTACCATTACATATGTCAACAAAAGTTTAAAAAAAAAATTTGGTACTTGTATTGAAAATGGCAGTTTTGGAGCATTTTCGGTGAAAACATAGTTATCAAACATTAGGGGTTAAATTTCATAGGCCAATCTTTGTTGTAGTTAAGATCTGAAAGCATCCTTCAAAATTGTAGAATAATGAATGAATGAACCCTTAACCATGTGTAAAACCTCATGGTGGTGTTTATTGATAGAAGCACAAGTGGACCCAAAGTAGATACGTGGGGTTTCAAAACGTTGTCACTCTTCTAAGAAGTAGCCAATCACTCACACATCATCCAAGCTTAAAACGTGTTGCTATTAGGTGTTTCCGTGCCCACTTGGATATTAGTTTAGTGTCCATAGTACGTCCATCTATGTAGTTCTTTCTAAGAATTTGTATTATATTCATACAAGCTCGGAAAAACATGAAACCCATTTTGTTGATTTCCTAAACCATTTCCTAACAAACACACATCATTTTTCTCTCTCTAACCTATCAAGAGACCCAGGATAAGTGTCACATTTGAGGTGTTTCTACCTTAGAGTAGGCTTTGCTGGATGTAAGTGAGTACAGACTTGTGACCATGTCCTAAAAAGCTTAGAATGTCATTTCCCTCATGAGCTCACTCATAAACGGCTGTGCCTGATTCGGACAGGTAACTTGTGGTTTACCTCCCACAGACGGAGGCACAGACAAATTTAGTACCTAATATACTATTAATATAAACCACTTGACTTGCCTGGCAAGGCACTTTTGTAACATAGGGTTGAGGCCGATGTCGTCTSKKKT
>VACF01002305.1:123702-146745 GCA_006891605.1 Pleurozium schreberi
TGAAATTGTGTTACACCGAAGATTTCCTGTTCTTCATCTTTCATTAATTTCGATTCACGAGATTGGGTTTATATTGGACTATGAGTAAGCTTTTAATTAGTTAGTACACACTATCATGCCAGGGCCACACAGAGTCAAAAACATAGAGACGGACAGGCATGCAGTCTGATTTAATTTGGTACTTGCTTGCAGAGAAAATAACACTGTTTCTTAATTAATTAGGTTCTGGTTTGTCTACGGATGACTTCTGTTTTTTTTAGGAACTGTTGGACTGTCTGGATAAATGTAACTCCGATTGGTATTCATACTTGCGATTGAGAATTAAATTGACCTCCAGTTAAAAGAACTCTGATCTAGATAAATTTCCAAATCAAATTCAAATTATTTTTGGTGAATACAGTACGTTTGGATCTAGAATTGCCCAATTTACCGACCTAGTTACGTTTACAGAATTGATGGTGGTTTTCATTCAATTGGAAAAGTTTGAATTGATACCACTCGTGCAACACGTATCTTGAATCTGTTTGAAAAAAAGCATGAATTGCGCATGTTGTGTAAGACAATTGCAAATAGATCTGCCAAATTTAACGACAATTGTGGTAATGGGACTCGTCTGCCACCAGTCAGCTTTAATGTACAAACTTGAGTGACCCCTGCCGTCGTCGTCGATCAGTCATTAGATGATAGATCTGAACTTTTGATCAGTTTCCATGTTTTGCAGACATCGGACGACGTGGATGTTGACAGACGGGAATCAWTGTCGTCGCACGAGCTCCGGATCCTTGCTGGCGACGACGCGGAAGCCTCCAGATTGTATGACTCGGCTGAGCTTCTGGCTCACAATTTGTTGATGGCCATGAGAGAGCGAAGACTTCTGGAGACGACGACGGAGTCCACAACGCTGCCGGAGCGATGCGATTTACAGTTGGTGTTGGACCTGCAACCTCACGACGCAGTCGTCGTCGTCCCTGCCGGTGGTAACGTTCCGCTAGAGCTTACTATGGCGGTTGGAGTCCCGGACTCGAGTCCAGACGACGACGACGCCAGGCTTGAAATTTTGACCCTTGATCTCACGGGGCGGATGAATAGTTCTCCTTTTTGATTTTGATTTTCCCATTATGATTCAGAAAATTAAAAAAACATACACGTAGAAGTAGTTAAGAGTATGAACTTCTAGATTTATTCGTCTTGCTCATACCTTGGAATGAAATTGCAGTACCGTAGAGTATTAGAGTATTATTACATCTTTCAGGTACAGTCGATCACCTGTTATATGCTTTAATTATCGATCTCATTTGGTAATTATTGTAAAAAAAACTGATATAGTTGAAAACTTGAAATGCGGCTAGCTGTTAGGCTAATTATACATATGTCGTAGGCTCCCCCTATGAAATTTCATGTACCATACTTTAATATAAATATTATTCAGCTAGTGGAGCTTTGTTATGTAGCCAATGCCTCKGTAAGCGCTGAACCTTCCTCCGAGATGCAATTGATGCAGAGTAGGCAAACCTGGTTTTGTTTGCGTTAATTATTGCTGACTCGTCGTGTATTGTGTGCAACTTTAAATCATGACGGTGAAATCAATTGAAATGTTCATGGAGTGTCGTCTTCGTTGCAGCTGCTCAGCCTTCAATTCGATGGTGTTGCATGCGTGTGAGCTAGCGACAGTGGGCACCACTCATGCATATTACTTGCCGACCAAGGGCAACAGTACTATTCAGATATTAAGCTCAATTTGTTGCCATGGACCCGGCATGATTTAGTCGTCTCTGTTCTTTAATTTGACCGGTTCCTGTAATATTCATGGATCCCATATTTTTTGTTCGTTCAAGAAGTGACCGGAAGGCAAGTGAAACTGCATTAATATATGCGASAATATACGTCACTGAAACCGATCAACCATGCATTTGATTAACGAACATGAGGTTTAAAAACAGAGATCAAATAGTCGAGTCTACAAAATTAATTAAGCATCGTCTGCTTAAAGCCTTAAATTGACTGGCCATGTCGACACACACCATGGCAAGGACTTCGATCTTGCGTCATGAATTTGAAGCAGCGGGACACCGAGACTGACAAAGATTGTTAGATCGACAGACTTTGTAACTCAGACGGAGCTTTGAAAGATCATCATCTGTGTTGGTCACTGAGTTGGCTTCTTTTTCTAGTGATTTAATTTTTGAAGTTTTGGAATCTAGGCCATACTCATCAGAAATTCATTTGACTGCAGGAGCTTCTTTGGCATTCAGTTCTGGGATCGAAACAGGGAACCCCAAAAGAGTTGCCCTCTCCGTGAGCAGCACTGTAGAACAGAATTAGAATTTTCCAGACGGAAACAGTCTAACCTACGGGGAATTTTCTTAAAATGGCAGTCATTCTGCAACTGTGTGGGCACTACTATTATAGTGTAGACCACGTGGTCTAAAATCTATACATGTCTTAGATGGTTTAGACTGCGTGGTCTGAAAATGGCATATGGAATATTGTTATTTTAACGAGATTTGTCATACCTATATTACTGACACTTTATTATAACAACCTTCATTTTAAATACTTGATATTCGTCCAAAAACTCGCTTAGCATCATTGAATAAGTTATTATTCAAAATTAGAAGCAAAATAAGTGTTGGATTTATGAAATAAATAATAAAGAAGGTTCACTTGGATTAGGTTCTATTCAATTAAATCTTCTTATGTTTAGCTATCCAACTTAGATACTAAACTAATTATGTCCTAGAAAATACATCCTTCAACATTTTAGTTTGTAGAAAATAGAAAAAACAATTTTCAACAAAACTAAAAATTGTTCATTTGGGAGGACTTCTTGATGATGTGTGTTGACCAAAAAAAATGAGGTCAAAACCATCTCTAATGTTTAGAACTGCATGCACAAGGGAGGCCTATTTCGTCTATTTGCACAAACGTGGAGGATATAAAATAATTTTTTTAGATGCCCTTTGGTAGGAACATGGATGCCTACTCAGAAAATATACTATAGAAATTTTAGTTGAAAATCATTAATTTAAACCATTCAATAATATAAAAAAAAACTAAATGTCAAAGTGTRACAAATTAACAAAATTGACTTTTAAATATAAAATGATTTTTGAATTTTTTTTGAAAAAAAGGCATACAATTACCGTCAATACATCTAGAAATAGATTTTTTATTTTTGAAATTATGGCGAATTTCATTAAAGTGGCGGTATTCCATGTGCCATTTTCAACCTTGTACTTTGAACTGCTTAAAAGAAATGTAGGACAAGTATAGATTTTGAGCCATCTACTGTATATGGAGATGTCAAAAATCTATGAAATATTTAGATTTTAGACTGCGCGGTTTGAAACATCTAGGACTAGTACAGATTTTAGAAGTCTAAGACAGGTATAGATTCCAAAAATCTATGACGGGTTTAGATTTCAGACCGCGCGGTCTGAACTGTAAAATGCGCCAAAATAACATAATATCGATACTTTAACAAAATTTGCCATAATTGGATTCATAATTCAAAAGTTATAGCATTTCAAAATCAAGACGCAACAAAACTGGCAAGTCTTTCTTCCAATCACCCTTTAGTACTTTGGAGTACCCAAAATCAATGATCTAGAGCTGAAATTTATGTGGTGTATTCCTACACTAGGTGGGCATGCATCTACCAAAGAGAATTTAAAAAAACATGATTTTATTTCCTCTACATGCATGCGAATAGGGTTCCCTTGCGCATACACTTTTGAACATTCAAGATGGTTTTAAGATCATTCTTTTTGTGAAATCTCTACATCATATAGTTCTTCCAAGTTGCCAATTTTTAGTTTTTTTGAAAATTCTTTTCCCTATTTATTATAGATTAAAATGTCAAAGTACCTATTTTTATGAAATTTTTCACTTTTCTAGTTCTCCTACTTAGAAAAATTTTCTACACTTTTCCTTTGTGGCACCTTCTTCATAAAGGTGTATACATTAAATAAATTTTTCACAATTAAAAGAAATTGTTTTTCTAATTATACTCTCAAAAAAATCTTGAGTATTGTCAAAACGCTACAAAAACCACACAATGTTTCATGCAATTACCCCATATATCTAGCTTGGTGACCATTGACATTTTTATTAGCCAATATTTTAATAAGTTGTACTCATTTATCTTTCAAGGCTAAGTGATATAATTTGTTCTAGTTTAGTAAAAGTTTGCATCCTTTATTCAAAGTATTCCAAAAATGTATTGATTTCCTAAAAAAATTAAAAAAACTTCTAAAGTTTTGAAGAATTCTTTTTATCAAGACCAAACTATAAGCTTTTAATTCATTCCAAAAGCATACCATTTTTAAACAAAATTGCTACGCCCACACTCCTCTCCATATTGGAAGCACTATAAAATCTCTTTTGGAACTTCTACTAGGATTGTTGCAAGAAAACCTCACAATTAGTCTCTCAAAAACATTGTTTTTGGCTATAGGACTAGCATTATTACCATTACTATGAGTAGTGTGTAAGAGCAATGTAGTTTTCATCATGAAAGATGAATTAAACATGAAGAAAAAGAAAAAGAAAAATCATTCAAAAAATCATTCAGAAAATTTTAACGTTTATAAAATTTTAGATTAAATAAAAAAATCAACAACAACATGAAAAAGCAGTAAAAATATATTATAAACTTAGTGCAATACTATGCATTTCCACTAACTACTATGGACTACTACAGAGTTGAAGGAACTAGAAAATAGCAAAATGGCTATTTGAACATTTATTTTTAATAATTTTAGAAAATAAAAAATAAAAAATAAAAAATAGCTATTTTTCTACACTTCAATGCACTTGAAATCTTTTGAATTGCACCAAATACTTCTGAAAGGAGACTTTTTTTTCCATTCCAGTCTACGTGCAAAGGTCATATATTTTGAGCTCATGTTTTTGGTACATATGTCAAAATTTGAATTAAACCTCATTGTTGCTATGTGATATTAGTACTTTCCTCATTTTTGGCTTCAGGTTTGTATTTTTAGGTGAAAAGTGGACTAAGGTAGGATGCTCTAAAAGCAATAGTCTTCTTGAAACCGACCCTATAAATAGTTGTAGAATGGATATGAGGTGATCCTTAAATGGACCATATTCACCATTGAGTAAATCAAGAAAAAATTCTTTTCTATTGCAAGAGCCAATCATTGTCTTTCATTTCCTCCCATCTCTTTACAAGTTGCAAGTGGACAGATTTTGGAAGACCTATGCTCACAAATAGGTGCCTATGCCCCCAATCTTTGAAAATTCATATGTAATTCAGAAATACTTGGAAAAATATAAAACCACTTGTGCTAAGTTCCACTTTCTTTTTTCTTTCTCTGAAAAATGAGCTAAAAATATTTCTGTACACGAAAACCTACAGAAAATGCGGACCAGCCCTTAAATGGTCGCTTTAAGAGCAGTCTACCTTAAGGCACGAAGCCCCCCGAATGAAAAATTAAGTATCTAATTGCAGGGTCTATAAGGATGATAAACTTATTTTCAAAGAATGMAAAAAGCTATTTAGTATCTAGGAACTATTACATGAACATTAATTTCAATATTCATGTACTGTACATTGAACATACATCACAAAAGTTACAGCTGAGAAAACACTCATCCAAAGCCAAGGGCACAAAAAATAGGACAAGTGTTTCCTGCAACCATCCAACATTAGGATCTTTCAAGCAACGTGTATGCCTTTTTCTTGATTAATTTCCATAGCCTACTTCTTTAGCATCTTCGAGTTGGATCATTATCATTGAATGATGTCGTCTACCAAGTTTTTTCCAATCATTGCCAAGGGGTAGAAATTCCGACTTTGAAACTATTCAAGAAAAAAATGAAGGTCCTTTGCAACTGGAGGAATTTACTTAATATATTGAAGAATGAATTGAAAATCTTTGAAATTTTTGAAACAAAAGGGAAACTTGATATTCATGCTCTAAATAATTGTAATCCGTATGAACTTTTTTTTGTTTTTTTATTTTCCTTGAAAATTCTAATTAAAAAAAGAAAAAAACATTACATGTAACTTTTTCTAAATTATTCCATAACTACCCGTTAAGAAAAAATTATCATTTTTATTTTAAGCTCTCTAATGAAAATAGAAAGAATAAAAAAGTAATTTATTTGTATGCATTTATTCTATAAGTTATTTAAAATAATTATAATATAGAATTTCTTCCTTCCAAAATAATAAAAAGAAATAAACAATTTATAAATCTTAAACCTTTAAATTCTGTTTTTGAAAAATTGGCTTGTTGAAAAAATAAGAAAACTTTTGTCTCCACTTAAACACAATATATGACAATTTTGTAGCTTTTGAAACATTTAAAAAAAAAAAGCAATCATGATTCAATTTAGTCACTTTGAGGTGACTCCAAGAAAGACTGTACTATTTTGTGTCACATTTGGAATGACTGAGTTGCCATTTGCTATAAATTTTGAAATATGAATCCGATTAACTTGAAATTTTTATTGGAGATGTTTAATATGATAGCAATAAGGTACTTTACGTTTCACAAAATTTCACAAGTAATTTTACATTTAAATTTTTAATTTAGCTAACTTGTCACACTTTATGGTTTAGGAGGTTTTAAGTGGGGAGTACCCCAAATAAATGATTTAGAACTGAATTTTTTTGTGGTCTATGCCCACACTAAGGGGGCATGTGCCTACCAAAGGGCAATTAAAAAAAATTAATATCCTCCACGTACGTACTAATAGGGCTCCCTTGTTTCATAATTCTAAACATTGAAGATGGTTTTCAAGATCATTCTTTTGGTACAATTTTATTACCGTGAAGTTCTATAAAAAATTTCCCTATTTTTTACAGATTAAAATATCAATGTTGAGTTTCACTAAAATGGAAATATTCCACAAGCCATTTTTAGATTGCACATTCCAAACAACAAAATTGACATCTAGATCAGTTATAGATTTCAAACCATCTAGGAGAAATATAGAGTTTAGCAATCTAGGATAAGTAAAGATTTCAGACCACACAGTCTAAACCATCTAGGATTGGTATAAATTTCATACATCTAGGATAGCTATAGATTTTAAACATCTAGGATAGGTATAGATTTTAAATCGCGCAGTCTAAATTGCGAAAAGTACCAAAGTTGCATAATGACACCATTTTTATGAAATTCACTATAAATGTCATAGTACTTATTTTCTTGGGATTCTTCATTCCTCTATTTTTTTTTATTTAGTAAATTCTTATATGTTTTTGGTTCTGAGGTTACATTTTTTTTAAAGGTGTATACACTATTCATTTTTTTATAGTTTCTTAAAATTGTTTTTCAAACTCCTTAGTACTCCTAAAGAAAAGCTTAATATATGCTACAAATACAAGCAAATCTTTCTTGCAACTACCCATTTGTAGGCCTAAATTCAAACACCTTTTATGTCAAATGCACAAATAATCCACTATGTCAATATGTCATGTTTATGATTGGGCTTTCCATAATTCCATACCTTTAATTTGAGGATGTTGTAAACATCAATTTGTGGAATTCAATTTGRATTTTGAAAAAAATCCTAAAACTTAATAATTCCATTGGAGAAAAAATAAAGCCTCCAGATGGCATGGCAGCCAGAAAGTCCTCAAAGTACCCCAAATCTTACACTTCATCTCGCATTTTATTATTTTTTCCATCGTTGTTCATATTACATTGGTAAGTTGTATGGTTGACAGTGTTTGTAGTTGCTCAAAATCTAGGTACTGAAGATGTGATTCATTATTAAACACCTTTAATATGATGCACCTTGCACTCTCACTAAGTTGTCAAAGAAAAAGAAAATGTCCAAAATTGTCCAGTTACCATCTACCGTCAAGAATTTTTAATGGCAATGTGAAAGGCTTACTTCATTAACATTCGATGAGATTATAGTGTGAAGAGATTGTTTTTATAATTAAATCAATTGTTTATCATGACTCTTCAAAGAGTATGGGATAGTTTGAAGATGAGAGTTTGACCACCCATTGTTACAACATAGAAATTGTGCTCAAAATAGAAATTTAGATGTCATTTTAGCATAGTAGAATATCTTTTTTCAAATAACTTTGGACTAAATTCTTTTGGGGAATCAAGCTACTTTTTATCTCTAAGAATCCATCTGATGTTCTAAAACTCTGCTTAAAATTTATGGACAAATTTAAGAGAGGGGTTGGAAGGAACAATTTTTGATATTTTCAAACATCCTCTTTGAAATTTGTCCATAATATTTAGTTGGAGTCTTAAAACCTCAAATGTATTTTCGAAGATAAAGTCTGCATGATTCTCAACTTTTATTAGTTCAAAGTTTTTRTAAAAAGGTATTCTACTATGCTAAAATGACGTTTGAAATTCTACTTTGAGCACAATTCCTATATTTTGACTTAACTATCAAGCAGTTGAGTTCCCATTAAGCCTAATTCACATATCCCACATGGGGTTGTCTTACCTCCTATCACCCTACTTGTATAACGATCTTTTTTTTCCCATCTTCAATTACATCAAATTAAGTGTTGTTTGATTTAGAAAGAAACAGTCAAAATCATTAGAATTTATTAAATATTGTGGACTCTGAGCTGATTAACCCTTGAAGGACGTGATCCATTGTGAAATGGTCAAACATCATGTCTAAGCTAAATTTAGCCTTTGAAAATGTTTTTAAACAATTATCATATAATTTTGTTATTTAAAACTCTGAATTCTATATCATTGTGAGAAAGTTCAATTTATTTTGTGAAAAATTGTAATTATTATCATTTTTGTTGCAAAAATTGAACTTAAATGAGAAAAAATAACAAAAACAATCCAAATTATTTGAAATTTTTTTAAGAGATACATGTAGCAATGGAGATTAGTGTGAAATTTTTTCAATTTCTTGTTTTATTTTTTACGCCCAAAACAACCACAACAAAGACCTTGAAGTCAAATTCAACTATTAAACCAAATTCATCCTTTTATTTAGTTGATGTATAAATTTTTAATTTTTTTAGCTGTTGCAAAAATTCACTTTCTATTTACGTTATATTTTTTCAATAATTTTGATGGAAAAATCAAATTATTGTGAATTTTTAAGGTTGAAGGTGGAAATGAAATTATATCAATTACAATATATCTTAGAATAATCTATAATATTTACCATAGATGAATGGTTGAATGTAAAACATAATTTTATAATTTAAAAGTAAAACTCATTTTAGGAAAAGAAGATATGAATGAAAAATACACCATATTGTGTTATTTGGATTCTAACACATGGAGCTTTCATTTGCAATAACTCTTTCAATTTTGGATGTTTTTCAAAATTGAGAAATTGAGAAAAATCAAAACTTTTCAAGATTTTTTCTTAGTCTAAATCAAATTTCAAAAACAATTGCTTTTGAAAATTGCAATCAAAGTTGACCAATGTGCATCCACTTTTTGAATGCTTGGACCTTGGCCTCGACCTTAAGGGGTTAATCATCTAAAATGGACTTAGGACTAAATTCAAACACTACCTTGCTTGCACCCTAGCTATTATGTCCTGACTACCTGGCTTCATGAAAGTTAGAGAAGGTGAAACCCCCGTTAGTACGATTCTATAAGGTTAGGTGTGATGTGAAAATTTCTAAAATGTCACTGCTTGGCCTTAATCTTTAGGGCCTGATTCTTTCTCTAAATTAATAAAGTTTGAACTTTGGATATATATCCAATGTCTATTGAGTTTTAATTATAAAATGACACAAAGATTGTGTTTACACTATAATGTTCTTCACTAAAATATAGTAGTAATATACAAACATGATGAAATTTCTACATTTTTTTAAACGATTCTCTATTTGATATGATTTTTCTTCACTTTTTCTTCAAAATTCCCCCAAAAAATCAAAGTTAATTGTGAAGTAAGAAAAAATATAATTTCATTTCAAAAAAATAAATATAAAATTTTCAATTCACATGTAGTTGCAAAATAGAAGCACACGGAGTAATGAAGTTTGACCTTCAACTCAATCAACAAATTATTAAAAAAAAATAGAATTTGTCATTTTTGCACTGGGCCAAGCATTGATTGCTTAGGAAAAAGGTTCAAATTTTGGATATATGGTATACCATTTATACAAGTAGTTCTAAACCTCTTTCCTTGTAAATTGTATGATATAAACCTTTCATTTTTTCCACCAATAACATACTAGTATGAATGATATAATAAAAATGCACTTCAATTCTGTAGGAATTTGTATCCAATCAAAGCATACATTTCTACATATTTATTACTCCCTAGAGGACCAGACCATTCATTGGACAAATGGGATTTTGAAACTTTTTTTGAAGATAGAAAAATTGATTAACTTCATAAGAATATAATTTTTTTTCAATCGTTGCCCAGGAACAAAAGCTATGCCCAAATAAGCTCAAAGTGGGGAAGAAGGGGCAGCCAAAAACAAAGTTTAAAAATTTGAATTTGAATTTGAATTTGAATTTTTTTTCTCATAGTTTATATTTTTGCCTACACAGAAAGATTTGATTCATTCCATTTGGATTTGTAATGAGAAAGTTTTGGACGATCTTGACTGTTTTTTGGGCAATCTAAGCATTTTTTTGAAAAAATAACTTGTGGGATTCATTTCTGAATGCAATTTTTACAATTTTTCAAAAAATAGAAGATCCACTTGATTTATTTTGCTTGCTAGAACAATCTCACTGTTGGGATTAGTGCATTTTAATTTCATCTTAGAGATATTAATGATTTAGATTTTTGTTCTATCCTTTACCTACTTCTACTTAACAATTTTTTAAAGACTAAAATTTATGCTTTTTTATATTTTTAATTTTTTCCTAGAGTTTGAACTCAATTATCTACCATAAAGATTTAAAGCTCATAACTCTATAGTTCAAAAAATTAAAGTCAAGAAGGTTCAAACTCAAATAATCTAGTCCTGCAATGTGCTGAAAAACTAGTTTTTTCACTTTCAACGCAGATATCTTGCAATCTATATGGTCAAAATTTCTGAAAATTTTACCACATATTCTTGTTCTACTAAGGCTTAAGATCCAACGGTTAGATGTGCAAAAATAACGAATTTCAATTTTTTTTTACACTTTGCTATGGACACGGCAGTTTTGAGTGTTTTTTTGCATAAAGAAAAAGGCCTTCGTTCTTTAGGGGTTAAAGTAAACCTCATCACTTAGACAACACATTTAAGCAACATCCATTCCAATTGGATGCACTTCTTTGCACTAGACAAAACTAAGATCCATATGAGCACACGAGCATTCTAATAACAGTAATAAGTCACAAGATTGCATAGAAGAGAAACAAGGTCTTCCAACCTCCTTAGATTTGACGGGCCCTGGCGAGGCGGTTCCCACCTCGCCTTTGGCACTTCTTGTATTTGTGTCTCGATCCTGTTTTTCCCTGTCCCAAGCCGCTTGCGGCTGGGTTTTTTGCTTTGTACTCCTTTCTTGCAATAAGTTTTCTTTGCTTGTGTCAAAAAAAAAGAGAAACAAGCTGTGCACATACGAAGTTAACTTTTCTAAATGTTGAAAATCTCCACATATTCGGTTAGCAAACATAACTCCAACTAAATTTTTTGAAAAGAGAGCAGGAATCTGGCTATTTTTTGCAAATAAAACTTAAATCTCCTACACAAATAATAAACTTTGTAATTTCTCTTTAGCTAAGTGGCAAAAATTCAGGCAAAAAACAACATGCACTAGGCCCATGACACCAGCAGTGAATTCTCATCGTTATCCCACATGGGTTGGCACACCTTCTACCAACCCAAGAGGATATATAGAGCTTCATTTTTATTTGGAAGTTCAAATTAAGAAGAAAATACTTCTTCATCTTCTTCTTTTACTTAACCCCTCAAGGACTAACACCGTTTTGACAATGGAGGATTTCAATCATTTGTACCACTTTGATATTTTTTTGCACAGAGATGTGCTTAAATTTTTTAGTTTTAACCATACAAAAGTAAGGAATACTTTATATAGTATGCATAGAATTAATTGTAGAAAATTCTCACTGTTAGATTTTTAGATTATAACAATTTAGGATGATCAACTTCATAGGCAAAAAAGTCAGTTTTTGGAAAACATAATTTATAAAAAGATGAATGAAGGATTTTTATCCCTAAAAAAAGTTTATTTGGAATCCAAATAAAATTTTGTATTCTTTTATTTGAAAATTTGAAAAATAAAAAACTCTCTCAAATTTGTATACATTTTCAAACATGAAGAGTAGAAAGTCAAAACCAACCATATTGGATGCTACAAATTTCATAAAAAAAAAAAAAAAATACAACAATTTGAATTTCTTTTATATACTTTCTAATATTTTTTGGAGAACCTTTGGGTGATTGCAAGAAAGACTAGTATTATTTTGTGTCACAATTGGAATGACGGAGTTGTCATGTGCTATAACTTTTGAAGCATGAATCCAATTAATGTAAAATTTTTATTGGAGATGGGTAACTTGATTGTAATCAGATCCCTTATTTTTTAGAATTTTTTAAAAATCATTTTGTATTTAAATTTGAATTTAGCTAATTTGTCACACTTTGCGGTTTAGGGTTTTTTCAGTACTGGGGAGTATCCAAAATTAATGATCTAGAGCTCAAATTTTCGTGGTCTATTCCTACACTAGTAATGCATTAATCCACCAAAGGGAGTTTACACAAACATTATTTTATGTCCTCTACGTTCATGCAAACAGGGCTCCCTTGCGCGCACACTTTTGAACATTGAAAATAGATTGACAATCATTCTTTTGGTAAAATGTCTTCACCAAGAAGTCTTTCCAAATGGCCAATTTTTAGTTTCTTTGAAATTCTTTTTCCTATTTTTGACAAATTAAAACGTCAAAACACCAATTTTCATGAAATTTTGCACTTTTCTAGTTCTCCTACTTAGAAAATTTTTGTACACTTTTCCTTCCTAGGGTACCTTTTTCTTGAAAAATTATGAGTATTGTGAAAATCGCTACAAAAACTGGTCGGTCTTTCTTGCAATCACCCCTTTCAAAGATAGTCAAAGATTTTTTGCAATGGGATGAAGACTAAACATAAATCATACAAGCAATTCAAGTGGTATGGAATCAAGTATCTCTAAAGTAATTTTGAAGGCTCATTTCTAGTATGTACTATCAAATATAAGTAGTAATTTTCACACATGGTGACAACACTAGATGCTACTTTGAATTGCATTAGCAAAGTAGTAAATTTGTAAAATTCAATGAAGTACTTTGTATTTTAAACCATAAATTAAAAAAGTTTGGCATAAATGCAACCATTGCACATAGGAAAAGTGATGTATGATTCTACAATTTTGTACCATTCAAAGAAAACCGAATGGAAAGTGCCCAACCTTGTTAGTGATGAGGCAAATTTGTCTATGCAATGAGTAAATATAGTTTTATATAGCCAAGTGCATAAATGACAAACTACATGTTAATACACAGTAGAAATGACAGTTTTGAGTGGTTTTTAAAATTCAAAGAAATTAGAGAAAAAAATCAGGACCTCAAATCTTACAATTCATCTCACATTTTTATTATTTTCTTACTATTGCTACTCACGTTACTTAGGRAAGTTGGATGGTTGTCAATGTGTAGTGGCTCAAAATCCAAGTAGTGGAGGTCCAATTCAATATTAAACATCTTTAATATGATGCACCTTGCACTTTCACCAAGTTGTCAAACAAATGAATTAATGCCCAAAATTGTCCAATTATCATCTACTATCAATTAATTTTGTTGGCAATATGAAAGGCTTATCTGCTTCATCAACATTTGGTGAGAATATAGGGTGAAGAAGTTGTTTTTATAATGAAAACAATTGTCCATTATGAATCTTTCAAGGATATGGGATTGTTTGAAGATGAGAACTATTGACCACTCATTATCATTCAAAACATAGGAATTGTGCTCAAAGTAGAATTTCAGACATCATTTTAGCATAGTAGAATATCTTTCTCAAAAAAATATGAACTAAAAAGAGTTTGGGACTCAAGATAAAACTTATCTCCAAAAATTTGTTTGATGTTTTAAGACTCCACCTAATATGGACAAATTTTAAGAGAGGGGTTGGAAGAGACAAAAGTTTTTAGCTTTTTAAATACCATCTTTGAAATTTGTCCATAACTTTTAGTTGGGCTCTGAAAACCTCAAATGGGTTTTTGGAGATAAAACTTAGCTTGATTTCCCAACTTTTTTTTAGTTCTAAGTTTTTTGAAAATGGTCATTGTAAGAAACATTGGTCCTATTATTTGTCACAATTGGAGTGATGTTATCATTTGCTTTCACTTTTAAAGCACAATTCCAATGAACATAAAAATTTAATCAACATGTCTAATTTGATGGCAACAAGATTCCTTATTTTTCATTAAAAAAAATCATTTTATATTCAAAAATCATTTTTGTTAATTTATTGCACTTTGAGGTTTAGGGTTTTTTACTATGTTAGGAGTCCCCAAATTTAATAATTTAGAACTAAAATTTTCATGGTCTATTTGCATAGTAAGAAAGAATATTTCTACCAAAGGAAATTTGAAAATATCCTCAACATAAGTGCAAACAACACTCCCATTATGTGCAATTTTGGAACATTGAAGATGGTTTAAGATCATTCTGTTTTGATGAAATCTCATCACCATATAGTCTTTCCAAACGGCCAATTTTTAATTTTTTAATTATTAAAATCCTATTTATTACAAATTAAAATGTTATAGTATCTATTCTCATGAGATTTTGCACTTTTCTAGTTTTCCTACTTAGGGAATTTTTCTATGCTTTTCTTTTCTAGGCTACCTTTTTTGTAAAGGTGCATACATTGGACATATTTTTCATATTTTAAATTTTTTTTTTCCAATTTTGAAGTACTTTAGAGAAAAATCATGAATATTATGCAAAAGCCATAAAAACAGGGGGGAGGGGGGGGGTGCAATGACTCACAAAGGATATTCTACTATACTAAAATGAGATTTAAAATTCTATTTTTGAGCACAATTCCTATGTTTTGACTCAACTAAGAGTGATTGAATTCCTCTTAAGCCTAGTTCACATATCCCACATGGATTGTTTACCAATTGCTATCCCACTTGCATAATAATCTTCTCTTCTCATCTTCAATCACACCAAATTAAGTGGCTTTTGATTTGAAGCTTTTTGCCCAAATTATTAGAGATGATTGAACACCTTGGACTCTAAGTTGATTAATAATCTCAAATAGATTTTATTAGGACTAAATACTAAACACTATTTGTGTTGCACTCTGACTACTACATCCTGATTATATTCACAAAAGTCAAATAAGGTGAATCCTTTGTTAGTACGATTTTGTAGGGCCGGGTGTGACATGGAAATCCCTAAGGATATCACTACTTGGCACCCCTTCGGAAGCTTGCTTTATTTTCTAATGCCTTAGTTCTTTGGTGGAAACCTATTGAAAGATGCTAAGACTAAAAAATGATTGTTGGATGACTTCATTGTTCTCTTTAAAAATAAATAATGTACCTATTGGTCCAATAATCAAAGCAATTTTGATGACTAACTCCATGTTGCTTTATTTTCTAATGCCTTAGTTCTTTGGTGGAAACCCTTTGAAAGATGCTAAGGCTAAAAAAAGATTGTTAGATGACTTCATTGTTTACTTTAAAAATAAATAATGTACCTATTGGTCCAATAATCAAAGCAATTTTGGTGACTACCTCGGTCATGGAGGTTGCGTCTATGTTAACCACCAATTATCTATTTGTAAGCTACAAAGTATGGATAAGCTAAACTATACGAGTGGATTGAGCCTTGCATGATATAACTTATAATTATCTATTGGTTGAATGCCAGGAGCATTATGGACTAGGTAATTGCAAAGCATGCCAAATTATCAAAACTAATGGCCTAACTGAGCCACAAGCGGCGAGGTTGGTACTAACTAGCATTTATTTTGATGACTTGGCCTACTTTGCAATTACCGTACATAATGTCAATATAGGAGAGTTGAGCTGTTTGACTTCTTTAATTGCTTATTCAATCAAAACATGCCACAATGGCAAAAGTATCATGGATTTAAATTACATGTTAGGTGGATCCACACTCACTAAGTTAAATTTGGCTTGTGGTAGTACAAATTTTTCTTAAATTTTTCTTAAATTTTTCTTAAATTTTTCTCTTGATTCCTAGACCAATGAAATTTCTATTTCATACAAGGCAAGCTATGAGCATTATTAGTCTTAATGAGCCTCTCCTCAACCAATCCAAACATGCTTACATGCCATGATGGCAAAGCTTTCTTGCATTGACCATCTCCCACCACATTTGGAAAACAAGTCTTTCATATAAGTCAATTCTACCAAATACCTGCAAGTCCCTTGTCTTGGGGTTCTCTTTGACTCATCATAGTTTGGCCATGATCAATGGCTACACCAAATAGTGAAATTAAGTTTCTTCATGGTCGTTCGCCCGGACAACTCGACAACTCGACGAACACGACACGTTCGACGTCAAGTAGACCTCTTCGTCCGTCTAATAGAGTCAATGTCGAGTTGACTGCCCCGTAAAAATTTTGACCCTGCCCGTTCGCCACATGTTTGTTAGTTGGCAACCACATGGCAAAAACCAGGGCGCATTCGGATGTGGGCGACCTCGGGTAGGGGCGGGTGCAATAGGGGCGACCCTTCACCACCCGCACTCGCCCTTTTGCCATGCGTAGTCGCCCCTTCACCACCTGCACTCGCCCTTTCGCCATCCAAAGTCGCCCCTACCCGTAGTCGCCTTTTTTGGACCCGTGGTCGCCCTACCCGTAGTCGCCTTTTTGGGGCTTTCCACGTCGAATGAAAATATCTGCTCGTCGGGCAGAAAATTGGGCGACCGCGGGTGTGGGCGCCTTCGAATTTGTCGAGCATGTCCAACACTCAACATACTCGACATGCGACGTCAGACAGACAACTCGACACCGAAACCCGAAAACGTGTTCGACAGAACAACCCTGGGTTTCTTTAACAATTAGGTTGCTTTATTCGAAGAAAGTTACTCTTCAAGCCATCAAAGTCAAAAAATATTTCTACAAACACTTCCATTTATGCACATGGAGGTTCATGAGTTCCAACTTCAACAATAACTAATTCAAAAGTAGTGCATTCTTCTACAATAACAATAAATATTTATATAGTGTGGAATGTCGAGAAATTAGTGAGGGGCAACCTAATTTCACTATTCAGTGTAGATCACTTCGAGTGCATGCATGTTTGCCTAGGACCTGTCAGTCGCCCACTTCAACACAAAGCAAAGTTATTTTATTAGTTCAGGTTTGATACATAGCTTTTGCTGGGTGAGTGGCGCCTCAATTTTAGGGGAAGCAAAAGGGGTCCAAACAAAGATTTAAGAAATTTATGTTATTGTAAGGTAGATGCTCCTGTCTGGGGAGCAAGTACTGTACAYCATTTGAGCTCCCTGAAATTTGGCAACAAATTGTACTTTAAAGCAGTGTACTCGAGGATGTCGACTTCGGGTGTAACTTACGTTGCTTCCTTCGGCTGTAGCTGAAGCTGAASCTACGGATTCATTGGCGGAGATTTCGTTTGTCAACGGGGATTGTTTGAGAATTGTTTTATTCGAATCTTCTCCTCACATCAACTTTAAAAATTGCTCCGAATCTAATAAAGCTCCTACTGTACAGAAAATGAAACCCTTTAATACCTGTTTCTTTCGCTTGTCTCTTACGCAATGGGGGTTCTCTCATTGCAGACACGGCTTGAAGAGAATCATGGTCGGATTCATTACAGCTTTGGTGTTGAAATTCCACCAAATTGGGACCCATGATGAAGACTTTGCAACTAGAAACTGGTGCACTGTTTGCAATTTTTTTGCTTTTGCCTAAGCTGAAACCCTCAATCTGGCAAACTGAACTTCAACTCTACATTGGTAATAGACTTTTGACCTTTAGGCACTTGAACATCACATGTTTGGTGCTCTTGAATTTTGGTTTTTGTTTTTGACCAGTTTAAGCTTCTCGCTGAATTTTCAGGTGCCTGCCCAAAACTTTTGGCACTTTGAAATCGGTCAATTTAATGAAGAGTTACTCCATATGTGGTTGAAATTGGACTGAACAATGGAGAGAAGTAGAGAGCAATCTCCATAGCCAGGAGCAACCCTTTCTATAAATGCTTCAGCGCAAAATCTGCGTCTCCAGCATCTACATGAACTGAAATGGCGCAGGTAATGCATACGCTCACAAAGCTCAAAGTTGCAGGATGTTTCCAACAATCTGCAGCTAGAGTGACTCGATCCATATGAAAAATCAGAATGTCGTCAATCCGCAAAATTTTCTACAAAACTGAAAGAAACAGAATGCAACCAATTGGCACAGACTATCCAGTGGACTCTTAATGGTAACACCTCCTAATTAGTTTTTCCTCAGCGATCAGTTCTCACAAAGGTACGTACTGCTGGTCACGAACTCTCCAGTTGAGGGTACAGGCATTAGTTCAATGACCAGAATCAAGAATTGAGATTATCCTACTAACTCGGAGAATCAACGAGTGGATTGAAGAATAATTCCAATTCTAAATATTCTAGTCACCCTAACCCTAACCCTAACCCTAACCCTAATGTCAACCCTAATTTTCACTCCATACTTTTGACCTCACTGTACACTCATATGATCTGAAGCCGACTCATCGACTGGACATGGCAAGTTCTAACGAAAGCTCAAGCTCTGGAACTCCATTGCTCCTCTTCTTACTCGGGTCATCTAAACTCTCGTCCCAGTACTGACGCAGCTGCCCTTCCGATTCTTCTTCCCCGCCTGCAGCTGACCCTCCTGTCGACATAGTCAAATCCAGTGTTTTGACGCCCCTCCGTCAACATCATCAAGGCTATCCGAGCGTCGTACTCTCGTCGGCACATCTCCCACTCCGTCTCCAGCTGCTCCTTGGCGCTGTTGGGGTGTGAATCGGAATCGCCGGCGGTCTGTAAGTCCAGGAGTTGGGCGCTTCTCTTCAGTTCGGCAGCCGACTGGAGCCACATGCTGGGGTGGTGGCCTCCACGCCAGAAACTTAGATCTGCATATATCAAACGGCGCATGTTAAATCAAAGTTAACCAGGTTAATCAATTGCATAGACCTATATATACATAAACTATCTGATTGCATCTTAATATACATAAACTCAAAAATTTCAGTGATAATTTCAATTTCTTTCAGCCAATTCGGTTGGATCGTAATACATATATATATGACTTCAATTTCGTCAATGAAATTGGCGGTATTCCTATACTTTGGCATCAATTCAGATTGAAAGCGAAGTCTGAAACCTTAAATGTATATATATATCCCTATCTTTGAACACTGTGTCATAGTTTTTGGCGATGGAATCGTGCCAATTTAACGAACTTGACCATATACATGCGTCTCAAATCACTGCCTAATCACCGATCGAACAAAGCTTGAAAATGAAATTGCATACTATTAGTTAAAGGCTTAAAGCACACGTGATATATCTTGATTAATAATTTCATACATCCATTATGGACATACTGATTTAAACTTCATATGTCAGAGTGCCAATATTGTGACTATCAAGAGCTTTAATTAGAGTGTTAAAAAGTATGACTACTATTGGTTTAACTTTCAGTCGGGCAACTGAAAGTCTGATCAGTCATCATATACCGGTATTTGAACAAATGTGAAGTTCATTAATTGTCAAAGGTGGGAGGTTCATATTGAATTATTTGTCGTGATAAAGGTTAATTGGTGAGTTGAAAATCAGAGCTGAATCACGTTATATGCTTCGATTGTCGGTTCAAATTATGAAATGACGTGGACCCAGACAAGGTGACCTCATTCATAAGCCCAAGAAGAACTCAAGCGGCAGTTAAATACAAGTGTTCTTTATTGCAACTAGTAACTTTCAGACAGTGTAAAGCAGATAACCCACCTGTCTGAGAAGTCTCGTCGTTCTTCATGCTTCTGTACATCTGCAGTATTGAGTTCCACGTACTCCATCAATGAAGGCACATTTAAGTGATGGAGATAGACAGGCATTCCAATTCATCGTATCAATTGTCAACAAAACTAGCAACTTTCAAACAGGGTTAATTGTCTCACTACCAGTACTTGTAGTATTTATGGCGGACTACAGAAAGACGTGCAGGGGTGAAAGGTCATTCAAACCTGCAGGTGGCTTTTGACGTGGGCGATTGTCAGGCCCTTCACATCCATGATCTGCAGTACCATCTTCGGCGTTGCTTCTGATCCACCAAAAATTTAAAATACATAAATGTTCAGCGAGAGTGTAAGTGTAAAAATKATACTAATGACATAAAATAAACTGAACCACTATGCACAGAAAAGCACTCAGATTCCTCACTGCAGCTGCTTTCAGCAAATGAATGCATCACCCCTTTCTAGTCATGTAATGAAAATGCCCTGGTTCCACCCATTCAACTAATCCAGTAATCCCCCATTCAGACATGCACAATGTGGGCCGGGATCCATGTTTCAAGAATTCTACGTCTTTCTAACTGACCGTAAATAAGCAATTAAATCTGAACTGGTGATCTCTGAACGGCGAAACTAAACCTTAAAATTGTTAGCACTTGCTAATTAATGTTGGATTAATTCGTCATTCTGTGGACCGAGTCTGTGCACTGTGTAATTCTCTTTAGAACCCTTGGTTGTATCCTAGCTAGGTCTGCCTAAGTACACAAGATTTTCCTTCGGAACCTTCTAAGCATTGTTACAGATCACCTGGAGTTAGCCAGAGACGTACAATTAATTTTCTAGCTACCAATATTGTAAAGAGCGTCTACTGTTCAAGTGCTGATGAAAAAATAGGTCCGGGATTGTGTGTTTACGAAGATTGATATAGCAACCAGGCAATGCAAAGTAGCGAACGTCTTGTGAAGCACGAATATATCTTAATTAGTTCCGAAATGAAAAGCCCACGTCATTAGATGATGCATATATATTTAAACGTTGCACACTAATTAAATATAAAGTGGCTATCGTAAGGCCTGATACATCGAATGGATGCACTTACTCTCTTGTCCGCCAAGTCGTTCAACGGCCTGCACGAAGCAGTGATGGAGGTCTTGCGTCCACCGTAGTCGCGGAAGCCTGGAGCGCACGTATTGCCGCACTTTCCCACGAGGCTTGCGAGTATCCGGATTCGAATTACTCGTGTTGCTCTCCGACGAGTAGTACTCCTCCGAAGAAACTTCGGCACAGCCATCACCCACAATGAGATCATCACTCTGTTTCCTTGGAGCATCCATTTGTCCCCACCGGAACCTCCCTGACCCAAATACAACGTAATGTCTCTCACTCACCAACAACTATATTGTTACGTAACCGAAAAAACGTTGCGGTATCGGTTTATATCTTAAATCAATGGCAATACCAGAATCACCAGTGTTCAACTAATTTTCCAATCTCTGAAACTTGTAGCCTCTGTCGATGTAACGATCTTCAGTTCTTCACTGGCCGGCAACAATAGCTAGTATCGATCWTGCTAACAACACCTATTTAACCAACCAAAAAGCCTCCTGGCAATACTAGAATCACAACCAACTAAATTTTCAATCCCAAAACACTCCTGTGAATGTTGCGGTATCGATTCAGCTAGCTAGCTAAGAAATTCGATCCTGATTGCGATGAAGCGTGAATAAGACTCTAGTGTAAGCAAAAGGGTGAATGAGCGAGTTCAATGAGGACGCGAGCGTTTTTGCAGACACGCATAAGCGATGATGGAGGGTATAAATAGCGGTGGCATGAACCTCAAGGTTCRGGAGTTCAATGAACTCTTTTTCCTTTAACTCGATCCTTAACTCGGTGTGCTATTTTTGGAGGTGCAGGACCGCAAGTCGGCGGCGGGACAAGGGAATCAATCCTTGCGCTCCTTCAGACACTACTAGATGTCTAGATTCAATTGAATTCTCGTCTGTTCCCCACGCTAACTACAACCATAGTCAAACCCAGCCGTCGCGCCGCACCGCGCCGCGCCTTGCTTGCTAGCTAGCTGCTTGCTTCGATGGGCAACTTACCGTGTAAGTACCCCCATCGCGAGCGCCTCCCTTAAAGTTTCTCCTTCCTCAATGCCCAATACAAGTATACAGCAGTAACGACCAGGTCCAGATCGCCTGCTCGCGCCTCTCCTACAGTCCATCATATCACGCGCTTGAAGGCTCTTCTAGAGTGCACTGTAAGCAAACAACTGCAAACCATTTCTTGCGCTGGCTGACTGACTGGCGATGATCGTCTTCTCCAGAACCTTCGGTTATATATAATTATATTCATCTCACAGAAAACCCATTCGTTTCATGACGGGAGCCAAAGAGAATGATACTACCCTAGCATCCCCGGTCCCTTGATCTTGACCTTATCTCTCTCGATCAATCAATTGTGTTCGTACGGCGACGACGTCGACAACCGGCAAGACGACTCCATCAACAATGAAACCCCACCTCCATCCCCTGGTCACAATTCTACCCCACGATCTTGGGAAATTCGAATATCCCAACTGATCGAGATCACGCGGGGCGCAGCATATCCAACTTCACTAGAAACTTACGGAAACTAGCCTAGCTAACGTCATCTCGACGTCGTGCCATTACTTTCTTTCGACTCGCTCATGCCTCATAGACTACGAAAGACCGACGGCAGTACGTGTGAGGGAACAGTGAGGATATTCTTCCACTGAGAATGAGAATAAATCAAAACGTGTGAGGAACTGGAATAAAAGTATTTATCCGGCCGGAATGAACGAGCACGAATGTGTGCTGTCTGGTCGCGCGCTCGCTCGATTGATCCGAAGCTTCCAACTGAGTAAGCTTTCGCGATGACGACTGAGCTTCTTCTTCTTCTTCCTCTTGTTGATTCAGTTGTTTCGTGGACTTGTTCTTCATTTGTCGTCGTCGTCGTCTTCTTCTTCTTCTTCTACTTCTTCTTCTTCCTTTTGGTGTTGGTGTTTTTTTATTCCTTCTTCAATTCTGTGAGACAGTATCAGTGGAGAAGGATATTTTGGTTGGTCCTCTCGGACAGCAGCGTTGTTGACATGGCGACGGAGTGA